>JXCR01096646.1:168105-182077 GCA_002079205.1 Phalaenopsis hybrid cultivar | reverse complement strand
AAAAAAAACTAGCATGCTGTATCATCCAACAGAAACAGGCTCAAAGCCTCAGCCAAGAGGAAAACCGCAAGGAAACAGGGCACCAAAGAGGGGAAAGAGAGGGGTACCTCAAGAACGCCAAAGTAAAGCCTTGCAACACAAGAAGCTACCTCAAAGATGTGCTCTCACAAGAATCTCCTTTCCAATCTCCTCTAGCTAAATTTTCAACAACCACCACAAAACAACCAGGAACTCTAATCGGGCCAAAAAAACCNTCTAAGGTTCTAAGATAGTCGCAGGAAGACCCCTAAGGCTAGATCCTAACTCCTACGAGGAATACTAGACTTCACGAAAATTGAGGTCAACACCTCCACTCAAGGAGAGCGTAGTACCAGTCATGCGTGGAAATATGCGAACTTGTTAGAAGAATTCTGTTAAAATCAAGGTTTCAAGCTTTCCTGATGTACAACATTAGGGCGATTGGGAAGTTTTTTGAAAACTTCCATTTAAGGAAAGAGGCGAGAAAAATTGCGAACTTGTCTGCAGAATTATTTTGAAAATCGGGGAACTCTTTGCTTGTGATTGAAATTTACTGTTGGTACGTTGAAGGCCCTCGCATTTTTTGTGATGACGGGTTAAATAGTCTTTTTGCTCCCCAATCGCAGTGTCTTGCGAAACTAACCAGTGATTCTTTTGAGATAGCTCGAAAGGTTGGCATTCTCCATTGTCCACTAACAGGGGTTGACACAGGGAGGCCATCAAAATCTCCGGTGGTTTTGACTTGTAATTAATTTCAATTTTTAAAAAGTGCGAGCTTGTAAAATAACAAAAAATTGAGTCATTCAAATTTAAAATGATTGGGAAACTAGAACTTTTAAAATTTATGCTTTTAGGGATTAAAATATCGAAAACTCGAGCTTTTAAAAAATTTAGGCTCTTAAGACTTTTAAAACATAAACTTTCAAGGCATAAAAATATTAAATTTAGGCTCTTAAAACTTTTAAAAATAATAAAATTTAGGCTCGTAGTGAATAGAAGGCGTTAAAATGCTTAAAACGAAAACTTGTGTGAGGCGTAAAGTTATAATATTCACATAAACTTTCTAGATGTTTAAATGACTTTATGACTTTATTAAGTCTTAAGATAATATTTGATTTGATTATAAAAATCACAAAATTTATCCAAACCTTTCAAAATGCACTATTTCAAGCTATTTGATTTAAGACATGTTTTAAAATCATATAAATTGCTTTAAGACACTAAATGCTCCAGCTAAAATGACTCAAATACATAAATTAAATGTCTGGATGTGCTCCAACCAATATATAGAATGTTCAAATATGAGGTTCGAGAATGTTGCACGGGCTAAGCGGGTCGTATTGTCTATAGGATAAAGTTATAAGTCTCACTCCACTAATCTAATCATCCTCCATCCAATGAATGAAATTGACGAGTCTAGTACATCCTAATAAATGTTCAAATCCTAAAATGAGAATTTACAAGTCCAAATCGCCTAGTATAATCCTCCTACCAATAAAGATAGGAGTCGGCAAAACTTAAACTTTGAAAAACTTAAATTAACAAAACTAAAGGTCTCCCCTTTTGAATATAAAAGCTTTAAAATGTTCAATTCTCCGATGATGACCGCATTGATTGAAGATTTTAACAGAAGGAGTCAATCTCTTAAATCAAGATTTTCAAAATAACCAACTAAAACTCAAGTTAAAATTAATCGTTTAAGACTTAAGGCAAACTCTGTCCACCCTCCGTAACAGTTTGTAGAGGGTGAGAAATTACTTATTAACTTCAATTCACAAAGAGGTGAATGTCATATCAAATGTAACAATATATTTGTTATCAAAATAATTGCATATCAATAAGAACGTGGCTTGTATCCTCTGTCTGTGTGGCTTTGTCGTCAAATGACACCACAAAATAGAGGTTACGACCAGATCTCTACGACCGGGTGGATGTCGCCAAACAGCATCATTATATTACTGTCACAGCCACAGCTTGTAGGTTACCAAATGGCTTTCTACCCTTCGAGTTGTAAATTATAAGGGTACAATTGATTGGCACAATGACTTTTATTAGCTAAGATCCACTTAAATTTATCCCTTTAGATAAACATTCACCCCAGATCTACAAGAATTTCTTGGATGATGCAACCCATAACTGCTGACAAAAATCTTTTTGTCATGTTGAGTTGGCTACCTCATTTGACTAAATAGTTCAACGACCACAACGTCCCATGAAGATGAAACAATGAGATCTCGATCGGGTTTCGTCTTCATTCCCCCACCATCCGCTTTAAGCTTCAAGTGATAGATTTTAAAATTTAAAATCCTAAGTTTGTTGTTGTTATATATTGAATACTCAATTCTTAATGAGTAGCCTTAATCGAAAGTGTTCTCTCGTTTTCAAGTGGAATAATTAACCATAGGGGTTTGCGCCTATGGGAAACCTTGAACCCCGATCAAAAGGTCCTCACAAAATGGGACGAAATCTCTGGGTAGTGTCTTATCTACAATCCAATCTGACTTATGAAAATTTGACCCTCCAATGCTTTCTCTAAAAAAAAATAAATGCAGAGATATGTCGTAAGAAGCGGTCCGAAATTTTCGAAGCCCGCAATGACATGCACTCATAATCATCATCTTTATCAACAAATGGTATGAGTGAATTCTTTTTATTGCATGGTGGCATATATGTTTTTATTTTGCATTTAACAACCACTTATATATGTGTTCAAGCATACCAAACAACCCAAACATAGTTTCAAAAATTGCATTATATGCAAATAAAGGCATACTCATCAAAAGGATCATTCATTCTCAGAATTTTTAATAAATAAAAAATCTCACAGTTTCCTTTTATCTCCATATAAACTTAATGTATTATTGAGCTATCAAGTCACTGGAACAATTTGTGCATGAATCAACATGCAAATAGATACTACATTAAGTTTATTATAGGTGGTGATGTCAGACAATCTAATACTTACGGTTCTAATGCATATCTAGCATGCAAAAACATGAAACTTTTGTACCGAAAATGATGTTAATCTTAAAACAACTATTGATTATTGCAGGCAAAAATTAAAATACGGTATAATCCAAAAAAAATAAAAGATTTTGAAATTCTAAACAAAAATACCCACAATAAAGTTCAAGATCATAGCAGCATGCATCACATATGGGATACTTCTATTTGATAAAACGTCATTAAACCAGGATATTGATTCTTTCCGCAAGATGCACCGGTTTCTAAAGGCAAAAGCATCCAAGAGATGTATCATTAGTTTCTGAATTATGTGAATCTTTACCATGAATGGCTACATTTTTTTTGGGAAGATTTGCATGCTGACCACTCAATTCCAACGTATTTACATACTCAACACCTAAACTTCAATTTTTACACCACTCAAATCCAATTAATTTTTACATGCATTACCTAAACTTCAATTTCAATTTTTTTTATATGTTCTTTCTTAGTACGCACACTATAATTCATGCAAATTTTATTAATTTATGGTTTTTTTTTTTTTTTACATGAAACTTATGCACCTCAAAATGCCTTGAGGCTTAGTCTCGCCTCAAGAATGAAATTGTCTAGTACCCAATTGTGCAATTTTAAACCTTAGACAAAAATATACAAAGAATATATTCCAAACAATAATTTAGTGATCCAAATAAAGGAATTTTGAGAGAAAATTAAAAACATAAAAAGTAAAGTTTGATTCCTAATCAAATCGAAACAAGAAAATTCAGTTGTGGTAGTGTTGACCAAAAATCAATCATACTTACAAAACCCAAATATCAAATTATATAGTATAAAAGAATAATGTGGGAGATCCCACAAAAAGAAAATCCAAGTATCATGTCAAATCAAAGAGACGATTTCCTAGCAAAAATCTAGTCACGTTAGAAAAATTTAACATCCAATTGGTACTCAAACTAAATAAAAGAGGAAATTTATGAAGCAATCAATTGATAAATTGCATGCCATAATTCCGTATGAACAATCATTAAAGTAAACAATCCTAGATGAAATTAAACATCAAAACATAAATTCCAAAAGTTACATGGATAGGCATGAATAGCTGCTACAAATAAATAGGAGAGGAGATAAGCAAGGAGCTACATCAAAGTTACAAAACCATTGTCATGTAAAAAAGCACTTGTTAGCAATTGTCAGAAGAGCACATCACATAATAATGCATTGCTATAGTGTCAAGAAATAAACAGCTCGAATAATCTAAGCAACAAGCCCAATTGAAAATAATCCATAAAACGCAAAACCAATAACAACAAACCACGGCCAAAATAATATAGAAATCAAACTGAATCCGAGAAAATTCTTAGCATGGAAGATACCATAACCTGTTCTCTATAGGTATGATCATCAAAAGCATGTCTGCGAAAGTAAACTAAATTTGAAATAGAAACACCGAGAAACTAAAACAAGCCAAATTTAAAATATTGCTAACTTTGTCATTTTGTTTATTTAAATGTGCACAATTGTGTCTATGATAAGTACAAAATTCTAAATTTGCATAGTGGTCTCTTAAAAAATATAGGATAGTCGTGCAAATTTGTAGCATCCCTTCCAAGGGCATATGGAGACACTTCACTATCCTTCAAGAGTAAACTCCCACTTCACCTTGAAAGATCATAGCATTTTAGCATCTCAATCATGGCAAACAAATTTGTAACTTCTTTTGTCATTCACAATAAATCAAAGAATTAAGTGATAACAGTAAATTATCATGCACGGTACATAAATTTCAGTGATTCATGAGTGTTATAGTAGACAATCAAATAAATTATGGACATGGTGGAAGATAGAAACAGTAACAATTCCTTATCAACAGTAACAATTCCTTATCAACAAGAAGAGAACAAAGAACATAACAGGAAAAAAAAATTTGAAAATGAATATTTTAATTCAAAATGGTAAGCATGGCAAAAGAAGTACCATTCTAAGGTCGAGCAATCCATTGGGCACGGGCTTAACATTTACATCATAAATGCTGTCCTTCCAAACCTGAACCTCTGCATGTCTTCTTATTTCGTCCCCAGAATGTACACTGAAATGAATGTTTTCACTGGCAGAAATATTAAAAAAATTCAGTAACATACCCTATGCAAGAGTCAATAAATTCCATTAAAGCGAGCACAATAAAACAGTCTTACATTCTATGGTGACCTGTGACCTCTATGTATGGCTCTTTGGTGCATCTCAGCTTCTCCGGGAACTGCTTCATTTACTTGGCTTGACCAATCCACAAACCCTAGACAGAGTGTAAGCGAGCAACGGTATGAAACAACACTGGTCTGCGAACTCTACACAGAGCATAAGCGAGCAACAGTGTCAGAGAACACGGGGTTTTCGTATATAGAACAGAATCATAGAAAATAAAAAAGATCATTTAGTACAAAACAATTCAGTAAGTTATAAAACTAGCACACTAGATGTTAACGCATCCATAATCAGCAACATAAACTGCTAATGCCCCATCCTATTTATTATCTAAATTCCATCCTACACTTAGCCCAGTGGAGAAGCCCTTGATCTATTAGCGGCAAACTTCAGAGCTGTCAATTACATTTTAGGGTAAATGCGCACATAAAAGTTGAACAATTATTGTATGATGGTTCTTAGTTGTTTTTCTTTTTTTTGTAAATTAATAACGAAAAGCAAGCAACCACGTGAACTTAAGAAAAGAAAACGAGTGCAGATTACAAAGTATGTCGATCTCGTTGCTGCCTTCCCACGTACAGCTAGCCGACAGGCTTACCTTACTCGATGTTTTCGGGTAGGAGCGGAGGGGAAGGAGGAGAAATATCGATTGATGTATATGATCCGGCGATCAAGTCGTTGCGCGGGACGGTGTCGCGATGGTTCAGTCACCTGCGCGATGGTTTGGGCAAATCCGACGAGGGTCGGGAGCCAGCGGCTATCCCTTCGTTGCTTTCCCGCAGTTAGCTCTAAAAGCGACGAAGGGCCGGCGAGTGCGGGCTAGGTTTCGGCAAGAGGAATGGCGGGGAAATGGAGCGGGAGAAATAAGGATTTTATTATTATTATTATTATTTGTTAGTTTTGATAGGAAGTGACTATAAATATTTTAGTATGTGTTCGGTGTGAGCAAAAAATACTAACCCATTTAATCTTTTTTTATCTAATTTAAGCTAACCCAAGATTGATTTGAGGGTGACCCACCAACTTGAATTTGGTTCGCTGAACAAAAACTGGTCATATTATTTATCATAAATCTGACTCAAATAATTGTTATGCATCTGTTAAATGAGTTATATAGGTTGGGTTCGGTTCATTCCACTTGAAGTTTGATTGAGTTCATATTAAACTTTCCAACATGTTTAATATTTAGTTGGGTTCGGATCAATTTAATTGTGACCCAAAAACCTAACTTGACACCTATATTGGAAGATGACAATGGTGGTTTTATTGGATGCATCGACGACAAGATATATGAATGAAGGGTATTGCATAAAAGCTTTAGATGATGAAGAAAGGAAGCATATGAGTCAATGTATGATAGAATCAATCACTATGTAAAAACTATGACTAACTCTGATTTCTTCAAACACATTAAGTTTCGTCTCGAATCTTGTTCTTCTAGTTCCACAATAGATGTAAAATAGGAAGAAGATAAGTTCTTAAAATTAATGGAACTCGCTCTTGAAGACTATTCCTTCTATGTCTAAAAACTTGTTCAACATGATTCGATACCCGCAGTTAGCTCTAAAAATAGTAGTCGGCACCGCATTTCGAGAAAGAAATCAAGCCGACAGTGGACGAGCTAAAAGAAGTCGATTTGGGAACCGATGAGGACCCAAAACCAACATTCATCAACTCACTACTCAACAATACTGAAGCAAAAGAAATAGTTTAATTGTTGAAAAAATATAAAAACAGTTTCGCTTGGAGTTATGATAAGATGTTTGTATTGGCTCCTGAAGCTGGGTCCACAAACTTGGATTAGACCAAGCTGCAGACCCAGTGAAGCAAGCTCCAAGGAGAATGTGCATGGAAATAGAACAACATGTGAAAACTTATGTAAATAAATTGATCGACGCTAGCTTTGTCTAGGAAGAGAAATACACTTGGTTAACCAACGAATTGTCTATGAAGAAGAAGAACAGTCAAATATGAGTTTGTGTTGGTTTTATAAAACTAAATAAAGCTTGACCAAAAGACAACTTTCCTTTGTCGATCCCATAATTAATGGTCAACATTGAGTCAGCACGCGTAATATTCTTATTCATGGACGAACCATTAGGCCAAAACTAAAACAAATTATCTCCAGAAGATGAACGAAAGATAGTCTTTAGAATGCCCATTGAAATCTATCGCTATAAGGTAATGCCCTTTGAACTTAAGAATGTTGGTGCGACGTACCAGCAGGCTATGGCACGGATCATTGATGAACTCATTGACAATCAGGTCAAGTGCTATGTGGACTACTTAGTCATCAAGAGCAAATAAAAGGACGACCATGTGTTTGATTTGAGAATCATCTTCGAAATATTACTACAATTTAAGCTTAAGATAAATCCCTTCAAGTACGTCTTTGTGCACCTTAGAAAAATTTTTAGGATTCATTGTTGTCATCGTGGGATCAAAATTAACACACTTAAGATTAAAGTTATCTCAAATATGTCACCCTAAGGAATTTGACCCAATCACGGTATTTCCAATGTAAGTTGGCATATATAAGATGCTTTATATATAATTTGTCAGGTAGATGGCAACCATTTACTGCTTTAACCAAAAATAATGCTAAATATGTGTGGGATGTCAAATGCCAAGTACACCTCATATTCTAACAGCTTCTATCTCGAGAAGGCCTTCAATCATTTACACTGCAACTTCAAATGACTCCCTTGGAGCCTTGCTAGCCCAAGTCAATGATGAGGGTAGAGAAAATGAACTATAGCCGCAATAAGATATCAATTATTGAGAAGCATTGCCTAACTTTTATTTTTGTTGTTTAAAAGCTCAGATATTATATGTTTTCTCATAAGGTAACTCTTATTTTGATCCCCAACAGTACTTTATGAATCGATCGAAGTTGTCCAGAAGACCAGCAACGTGGGTAATGATACTACTACAGTTTTATGTCCTTAGGCGCACCCAATATTGATAGGTCCCCTCTCAATGATGATATACCCAATGAGCAAATATTAGACGTAGAGTAGCCTCACGCTCAGTGTTGGGAAATGTATTGCGATGGAGTTTTGTCTATTGACGAGGCAAATAAACACAGATAATTGTACCTGGTAAAGCAGAAGTTAAGCTGATCTTCATCACTCTAGACCAAACGATGCTGCCCTTCTCTTACCACCTGACAAAGTCGTACACAAATAGTGAGGTTGAATATAAAGCGCTCGTGACTGGGCTAGAACTCACAATATTGATGGGGATCAAGGATATCAACATCGGTGATTCTCAATTGATTACTAACAAAGTTGATGGAAGGTACAAGTTCTACAACCAAGGCTCGAACAACACTTCTACTACACCATGAGGCTATTGGATCTAATTCTAAACGTTACAATTTTCATAATTTTGAGGCAATAAAACCGATTAACATATGCTATGACAAAGTTTGTGAAGGAGTTGACATGCCCGGAAGAAGACCACATTCCGATCTTGGTGCAGGGACGATATGTTCTCTCACAGATTGACATTGATGATCTTCATAAAATTGGTCTCGATACAACTAAAACAGCCGCCAAAGAACACAATGAAGATTGACGACAATCATTTGTTGAATATTTTCATACTAGAAAATTACTATAAGAAAAATTTATAGCAAATTCAATCCAGAAGTGTACATTGTTTACACTTTGGTAAACAAGGTTCTCCATCACAGGTCCTTCGACCATATGTAATTACGGTGCTTGAGCAAGTATGAAGCTAAGAACACCGTCAAAGAAATCCACTTAGTCATTTCTGGTGCACACCAGGCAGGGCCTAAGATAAAGATGAAAATCAATAGACTTGGATAATATTGGCAGACAATGATGACGGATTGTTTGGAAACCGCCAAGAGGTTTCACCATTTTCATGATCATGGAGTGGCCTTACACCAACCTTCAAACATGATACTCCAACAATTGCATCGTGGTTGTTTGAGTGTTAAGGCACAAATATAGTTTGTTCTATATACCCTTCATTCTCCAAAGGTCACTGGTTTATTCTCGCTGCTATAGACTCCTTTTCTAAGTGGGTAGAAGTTATATCACTCAGAGATGTCAAGACAAACTACTTCTTACAATTCTTCAAGAATCAAATTGTCTAAAAATTTGGAGTTCCTCAGAGGATAATTTCAGACAATGGAACAACCTTCAAAAATACAAAAATAAATAACTTTGTTCGAAGACACGGGATAGATTGGAGATACTCGACAACCTACCATCCTAAGGTTAATGGCTTGGTTGCCTTTAATAAGACGTTGGTACATATTTTGAAAAAGACTCTGACTAGCAGCAAGAGGAAAGGACATCAGCAGTTATCAGAGCTTTATGGGTCTACCGTACAACATACAGAACACTGATATAATCAACGTCGTTTGCTTTAGTGAGTGGGTCTGAAGCCGTACTCCCACTCGAGGGCCGCTCCCGTCAATCATAGTGGCGATAACCAAAAAAATAATAGAAGTTGTGGCTCAGAGAACTTAAGAGTTTTGGAAGGTAGACCCCAAGCTCAGAAAAATCTTGACTTATACAAAGTCAAGATGATACAAGCACATGATAAACTTGTTCGTTCAAAAACATTCTAAGTTGGTTACTTAGTATATGTACTTCAAAATTTAATTTTTGCTCACCGCAAAAAAGGAGAAAAGTTCAAACCCACTTGGGAGGGTCCTTTTGTCGTCAAAAGACATATTCAGGAGGGGCCTACCAACTTGTCAATTGCCAATGAGAAAGGTTTATGCCCCCAATCAACTGGCGATATTTGAAAAAAATATTATGCAACATGAAAATGACCCATGTGCAAACTACGGCATTTCGAAGGAAATGAATATAACATAAAATTATGCTTTGATCACTTCGACCGAGCTCTTTCTTCGAATTTAGGATTCTATCTTCGAAAATTTCTCACACTTTGAGTAACTGTCAAACGAATATTTATTCCTCTATTAAAAAAAAAACAACAACTAGATAAAAGAAAATAAAACCCACAAATGACAAATAAAACAAAATACAACAAGACAAAATATATGCTTGTACAAATAAATATATGATAAAAAACAAAATTTAAGCAACTATAACAAACTTGAAATAAATACACTGACATTTTGTTTGTTATTTACAGGAAAATGTCTGGAGAGCGATTCATTTTCACCTTTCGCAGTGGTGTATGTTCGCCACTACGTGGAGGAGGGTGTTGTTATTCACTTTGATCTAGAAATGGATCAGGTGGAGTTACGCTACAATGGACCATTCCTCTCAATTGTCGATCAGAATGAACCTAGGGACAAAAAGCCCGTATTTGAATTTTGCTCCCAATAGGAGAAAACCGTCAAAAGAAAAATATAAACAATCATTTCAAGACCTAAAGCAACACTTGAAGGAGCCAATAGTGTATAAAAAAGCTCAAGTTAGTAATTGTAGCTGCTACCCAAGGGATAATTGATGCCTCTATAAAGGGATTGTCTAAAAATCGGGTTGTTCTGAACACAGAGAAATGATATGTAAATGATTGAAAAGACTTGAAGAACAACATAAGAAAGCACCATTCAGTTGCTCACTGAATAGGAAGAAGTGTCGGGGTTTGAATTCAAAATACCCGAATACACTTCCGGGGAGACACACCCCATCCTCGAAATTGAGGACTTTGATTCAAAAGAAAGCAAGATCGAGAAGTTTATTTTTGCTCCAAACCCATACACATCACAATACATTGACCCTCAAGCACCGAGAGAAGTTACCCGCCAACAAATCATTTCAGAGAAAGAATTGGAGCACTTGCAGGGAATACGCCGCCAAGACTTCCGCCATTTGCAAAACATAAACAATCAACATGTCAATATTTCGGAGGGATTGCATATGTTTTCAAATGTATTCACCAAGGATGAATAATATGTCATAGTCGGCTACATTCTGGAAGCTACATTATGAAAAAAATTATTGTGACATTCTTTAAATAGTGAAATTATTTCAACTAAATTATGTCCAGTGATTTTTTTCATTTCGGATTTTACACGTAAAAACATTTAATATCCCCTCTACCAATTTTTATTTTATCTTTGTGCATGTATTTGCTAGATTTTCATACATGCACGATCAAAATATACCAAAACAAATGTAAAGTCCCCGGACGAAACACGTGTCAAAGAATCAACCCTAGCTAGCAAAAAAAGCCCAATCGGCACAAAACAAAATATCTAGCTGATCGTGATGGCGAGGTCGACCGAATAAGCAAATGAACGACTTGTCAGCATAGGAACGAGCAAACTGACACTCCGATTAGAAAAGATTCGACGAAAGCAACAACTAACTTGACAATTACGATAACCAACCGACAATAAAAAACCCCAATACTATTACCGATATTTCATAATATAACTTTCATTTACTATAAAAATAAAAACAATAAAAAATGACTTTTCCAGAAAGGAACAAGGGGATTAATAACTTTTGCTCTAATGAGATTTTTGTCTTTCCGAACTCTCTCTCTCTCTCTCTCTCTCTCTCTCTCTCTCTCTCTCTCTCTCTCTCTCTCTCTCTCTCGTTTATCGCCTGTGCTTTATTTCTTAGGAGTGATTCACCTACAATTTTGAGTTCAACAATTTAATATTAAAACATTACTATATCCTTATTGTTGAAATTTAAACTTGATTTTAGTTGTTTAAATAAAGCTTAATTTCTAGAAGCTCATTCTAGAATATGTGGTAGGTATGAAATTATTGTGTAGTATATGTGGTAGGTGTTGAATTATTGTATGGTAGGTGTGGAATTATTTGTAACCATTGGATTGTAATTGTGATGGCACAATCCTAGCCATTAATTTAGGATGTGCCACTAGTATAAATAGGGGTGAAGTCTTTGAGTTTGTATCAAGCCAAGTAAATGTGATAAATAAGAGTGAAGCTTCTTCCATAAGTTGTTTGTTTTTAGCCTTTGTCATTTCCTAAAAGCTTTCCCATTCCAACATTTGTGTTAATTTCTCTGACACTAACACACATATATTCGAACTAAACAAAATTTAAATAACTGCGCAAAGAAGTTTATATCGTCTGATTTCAGATGTTGAGATAGTCATTGAAACAAGTAAGCTAAATCAATCTCGAGTTATCAATTACATTGGCTCTTTTTATCAGTTATCAGAAGTTTTAAGTTTGCTGGCTTTATTAATAATTGCTAATTGAATCAAAATAAAATAAAAGACAATTATTTTATTTCATAATTTTTCACATTTAATTTGCATTTGATTTATTTTATTTTGCATTTTGTATGAAACAAATCAAATAACTTGGAAGAAATTTTCAATGGAAGGCATGAACTATCCATTCCCTTTTAACGCAATTAAAAAAACATTTGCAGGATTTTAACAAAAAATAAGGTTTTTTTGGTCAATAATCACGAGCATAAGTGTATAATTATGTGCATAAAAAAATATGGCAATTTTAAAATATAAAGAATTTCATTTTTAAATACCTGTGATGTTCATAATATCATAAAATTATTCTACTTTTGATTGATAAAATACATAAATAAAATTACTTTTTTAAAAGAATTTATAGTCAAATTTCTATATTCATATATTTCATTACTAATTAAAAAATGTACAGATTTTAATGAAAATCCATTTATAATTTTTACACTTATTGATTGTAAGGATGTCAAAAAAAGCTTGTCGTTCGCGAACAGCTCGTGTTCGGCCAATTAAGTAGTTTGTGTTAAGCTCGTTCAACACGAATAACTATTTGTTCGCTCTTGTTCGTTTCGTTTTAGCTCGAAATATAATATATATATATATATATCTATATAATTATTTATATAATAATATATTATATATTTTAATATTATATATTTTATTTACATAATAATATATTATATATTTATATCTAATTTTTAATCATAATTTTACATATATTTAGTCCAAGTTCGAAACCAATATTCTAAATTTATTTTTTCTAATTAATTTTAACGAACCAATTTCGAACACAAGCAATTTTAAACTAGTAGAAGACAAGCTAACCCTGAGCTGACTCAAGCTTAGCTCGTTTAGAACCCTAATTAATTGATCTTATAATTTGGGTTTTATGATATTTTGTATAAAATTGTGGATAATATAATAAATTAATAAAAAAAATATTTTCTATTGTCAATGTATAATCTTATTTGAAGTTTTCATCATAGCGGATTCGGAGAATTTGTTTATAAACCAAGTAGAGGACAATATAAGAATTTTCAACATATGAGCTTAAACTTATACTCCATACAGTCATAGTCCCACCAAACTAAAAGTGTACAAGTGAAATTTTGGTTGGTGCAAGTTATCCTCGAGCAATAATTTGAGAGGAAACCAATTTTTTTTTGAAGCGCATTTTCTGTCCGGACACTTTACGTAGCTTTACGTGCTGCGAAGGTTATTCCTGAGTTACTTTCAGGTTATTTCTACACTTGCACAGAAAAATTAGGTTTTTTTTGGAGTATGAGAGGATAATGGAGGACAATATGATATTTCAGCAGCGTCAAAAAGTCAAATTGACAACCCAAAGGCGGGGGGCTTTGACCCTACCTGGATCCCCTTGCTATAATCCAACTATATATGCAGTACATTGTTATTGCTTATGCGGACTAAATTTCAAAATCAACATCCCATAATGTCTTTAATAATAATGACTTTTAGTTTTTATGGGCATTTACATGCATACCACGCAATTAATCTTGGGATATATATATATATATATATATATATATATATATATATATATATATATATATATATATATATA
>JXCR01096646.1:113060-164030 GCA_002079205.1 Phalaenopsis hybrid cultivar | reverse complement strand
CACACACACACACACACACACACACACACACACACACACACACACACACACACACACCAAATGAATTTCAAATGTTTCATACTCATAGTGAAATTGAGTGTCTTGATCAAATAAATCCAAAGAGCTTAAGGTCACTAAATTTTGATATAATTATGACACTCAAAGATTCAAAAAGTGTTATGCAATCAATGAGATTTCTGAGGGCTCTTTAATGGAGTGTTTTTAAACTTTACCATAAACAACTAAAATGTTATTTTATAAATATATAAACAAACACATGCATTATTTTTATGAAGGGAGTTGGACGGAAGGATGAAATGGATAAAAAATTTAGATAAATCAAGAGATTTACATGTAAACTATCATTTAGGCATTATAACATCAATGCTATCATAGAACTATCATTGCTCAACCATTATTGTCAAATCATCATAACTAGACTATCAACTGATAGCATCTAATCTTCATAGACCAACCATTACTATTGGAACACAACCTTCAAACTGCCACCACTTGATTGATGTTGTCGGATTGTGACTAATCAATCATTATCATTTGACCAATGCCAACATACTTTCGTTATCTAATAGGTGCTAACTACTTATCATTATCAAACTACTATCAACCAACATTTGATGCTAATGATCATTGCTACCAATGACTACCACTTGACCACCTTCCCCTTATTATGACTAATTATCCACTTTTGTCAGACTATCATCCGTCAATTATAATTTTTTGTCTACTATTATAATTTCTCTTTCACCCCTACTGACTCTTGATTGTTGTCATGTAACTACAACTTTTAGACAAATATCACATGACTATAGTCTCCCAACAACCATTCCTATACCACACTTTCCCATCCTAAAAGGCATAATTATTATCTCTAAATCAATATTTTAACTTGACTATGATCTCTTGATCACAATTACATGACTATGGACCTTTAAATCCAACTACAACCACCAAACAAATTTCACTAAATTATGGTATCTCGATTGTAATCACTTAGTTATTGTTGTTCAATTACCGTCTCTCCCCCATCGTCACTCTATTACTATTTCCAAACTATTGTTGCCCCTCAACCATCACCTACCTACTATTACTTGCCTACAATCATTCAGCCATTATCACCTAACTATAATTATCCAACCCTTACTTCCCAAATTCAGTCATCTACCCACAATTTTCCAACTACAATTGTATGACCATCATTGCTCAATCAAAATTGTATGGCCAACCCAATTAAAAATACCCTTCAATCGTAGCTCAATTATAATATTCCGATTATTTATTGTCCTATAAGAAAAGTTTATAAGGAAATGAATACATGCACAAGGAATCTTCAAAACAGCTTCAAAATGTTATTCATGCCAATGTCTCGTGCATGATATACCATAACAATTCTATTGATATCTACAAGATTATCGATTTTGATATAATCAAATCAAAACTAAGGACAATTTTGATTACAACATGAAAAGAAAAAAAAAATGTCTAGCATGATTATGATTAAACAACTCATGTGCAAGTTTATCGACTGTTACATAAATTTCACGAGCAAATTCTTAGTTTCAACCTTGAAGAGATGTTTACATTAGCATTACACACATGATTTTTGTCAAGAAAGTTCTTACATTTAGCATTTTCATATGCCTTGAATGCAACCCTAGTGACAATTATTATTTTTAAGGCTTCCTGCAAATATAAGAAACCTTAAAAGAATTTGCTGAGTGATTTTAAATTGTACATAAAGTCCTCAATTGAAATTCTACTCCAAATCCAAGGGTGAGGTTACAACTATGGCCTCAAAAAGGAAATAATTGTCTCAATATAAATTGATTTTTATCTTTAATTGTGTATAGTAGCTCATGGCATTTTCCCTATCTTGATCAAATAAATACAATCAATCATAAGAGAATTTGATTTAACCTCTTACAAGCAAATTAAATTCATCTAATAATACTATGAAATATAATTTTAGCTATTTTTAGAGATTAACATCATCAATTTTGATAAAAAATCTCAAATTAGGAAAAAGTCTAAATGAATTTCTATAGACTTTTTAGTGCACGTTAACACCACCAAGTAATACTCTGCAAATAACCTCAAATAAGAACAAATTCTTCATAGCTTTCTCTCAACCACATTCACACATACTATCAATGATCATTGAGTAATATTTTGATCAATACACTTGGATAGGTTAAAAGAATTTTCTTGAAATTTCATTTACTTTTTCACATGGATTAATAACATTGAATAATGATTTGATTAAAAATTAATGATAGATTTTTTCGGCCACTCCCACAATTTATTTCATCATATTCTACTGCAAATTCTTGTTTGGATAGCACAGCATTTTAAAAATTCTATAGAAGACAAAAATTTATAGAAGAATTTTTCATGGCCTACTTTGGCATAGGTAAGGACCTTGGTTAAAATTACAATATTGATAAAGGCTCCATTTTATGTTAGAGTATCAATCATACTTAAATATATAAAAAAGCGATGTAAATTTTCTTGGGCTAAATAAATGAATATACTTATTTTATATTCATATGAGAAAAATATATGATAAAAGTATTACATTTATAAAATATTTATATATTCTCCATCATTATTAATAAGTATCATTTATATTAAGTTGCGCTCTGCATCATCCATAATGTCTAAGAAAGAGTATTTAGAACCCTTGTTGAGAGAACACTCCTTCAATACTACTCCAGTATTATTCGACAACAATCAAAGCTCTTCCAAAAAGCCACAAATAGAATATCCTTCAAGACATTGGTATTGTAGGTCCTTCTCTTTGATCTAACAAGACTACAAAATATATAAATTATTCATGACTTGAATTTTTTGGTAATAAATTTATTTTTCTTAATGACTTCTGCAACCTTTAAACATGTAACTCCTGCCTTGGTTTCAACTTTTAATTTGAGATGATTAGCCTCTTAACATTAAGGAAAGTTGTTACAATAGTTAGTTTAGGCTAATACATTAATATTAAATCCATAAAACTTTTATTCAATTATACAATACAATTTTATCTTGAATTCAATCAACAAAAATATGAAGGGTTGTTCAACTGAACATCGAACTCCAACATGGCAGTATTAAAAAAAAAGAAAAAAAATGATATGTTGCCATCAGCGAGCATCAGTGCCACTGATCACTACTGTTGGCTCATCCACTAATGTGTTATTGGACTTCAAATTAGGCTTGAATAAACTTTTTCTGACATTTTTAGGTCTTACGAATCATTTTCAATATTTCTAACTAAATTTTGAAATTTTGAGCGCTAAATGAAATTTTAGCAAAATTGATAAGATTATAATTAATTTTTTGATAATTTTTATAATTAATGTGACAAAATCAGAGAAGGATAATATTATAATTTCTTTGAATTTTTCTTTGTCCTTGAATATGATGGGAGACCTACGCTGATATCTATTGATCAATGTTGCATGGTAAGGGCCCGTTTGAGGCAGCTTATTTGGTGCAGTGGCGTTTTAAAAACGCACCCCGTCTGTTTGGGTAAACCGCGTTTTGACAACTTATGCGTTTTCAAAACGCTGAAAACAGTGTTTTCTCACCGCACATATCTAGGAGCGGTTTGGCTTTTTTTTTTAAAAAAAAATTGTAATAGTCACCGTACCTAGTTTATCAGCAAATTATTCAATAAGTTGCAGCTGCCCCAACTGACCATAAGTTGTCAAATTTTAGTTTCACGTCACATAATCTATCAAAAACTCAATGTATAGTTTTGGATTATTTGGACTTTGACATGTAAGAGTATGGAGGTAAATGATATGTCATGTGAAAATTCATTTGATCGGGGGTAAACCACAATGTAATATTTGAATTAAAAATTTTTAGATATTAATTAGATGACCA
This sequence comes from Phalaenopsis hybrid cultivar, assembly GCA_002079205.1. Lineage (NCBI taxonomy): Eukaryota > Viridiplantae > Streptophyta > Magnoliopsida > Asparagales > Orchidaceae > Phalaenopsis > Phalaenopsis hybrid cultivar. The sequence goes on along the minus strand of JXCR01096646.1, from coordinate 160,127 downwards.
AATTAAATAATTTTAAAGTCATATATACTTATAATCAACTTGAGTATCTTGATGAGAAAACTTTAATAACTCTAGATTGGTTATTTTCAACATCACAAAGGCACTCAAATATTTAAAGAAATTAGTATAGTCAAAGGAATACTTCATGATCATTCGATATAATGTTGAAGAATTTTGCTAGACATAACCAGAATGGCTTTTTAAACATTTATAAATTGACACCCACATTATTTATGATGAGGAGGATAGGACTAAAGGGGGAGAAAGCTGAGATATTTGGAGAATCCTAGAGTGTTACATGCTCATCACATCTACCCATGAACATCGTCGCCATTATACTGACTTTGTTGGACTACTGTTGCTTGACTACTGTGCTCGATTACAAACACCACCACCATCAAATAATCATTTCCTAACTTTGAGTGTATAAATGTTAGGCTGTACATGAACCAATGCACTTGATGAACAACACAAACACGACCCCAATTAATACTAAATCATATTTTTCAAATTAATAAATTTTTTTAACTTAAATGAATCAAATTTGAACATACCACAACTTGTTTATTAATGTTGATGAACAAACTCATTTATTTTCTAATAAGTAACTTGTTAAATGTTCTATGCTTATGTGTTTATTATTTAAGCAAAATTTATTTAACTAATATTTATTTAATACGTTTATTTATTTATTTCAATAAACTTGCTTGTGAGTGCTTAATTATATTATTTGATTAAAAAAAAGTTACTTAAAATTTATATCTTATATTATATTCTTGGTATAAATTAGTTAGATGTTAATTTAAAATTATTTTAATCGCTTATTTATTTAGATTTATACAATTATTTGCTCACCCGTTCACTCCTATCTAACTACGGTTGTTTGTTAACCATTGCTCCACTATGATCTTTTAATTAGTATTGCATACCTATCATATCTTAATAATCACCACCTTACTATAAAAAAAAACTTTTAATCATCATCACATGATCATATAGCCTCACGACCAATATTATTTGACTCTAACTTTCAAACTAACATGAACCAACCATGCCCTTTGAATTCCTGTCATTTTACTAAGATTTCCTAACCACCATTACACTAATTATTTACCGGTTCTTTTCTCTAAGAAATCACACTCGATTACCATTGCTTCATTTTGATCTCATAACCATCATCATCATATCATAGTCTTTTGACCACTATTGTTCGACTACAATATTTAATTAATATTGTCTGATCATAATTATTAAAAGATCATCATTTTCAATCATAATCAACTAACAATTATCAACTAATTAAAAGAGCATCATTTTCAAATTACCCACCACCATTATTCTAGTATGATTTTCAAACTACTATCACATCATTACAATCACACAATCAATTCAACCCAATTATGGTTGTTCAATAATATCTCTCGATAATGATTGTGAAATTAATTATATTCATTAGGCCTCTATCACTTGGCTACGATCTTCTAATCACTATCATTTGACTATAATCAACCGTCCCCTATCAAAGTTGATGCACACTATTGACACTTGTTATCAACTATAATATTAATAAACATTATCTTCATTCACAAAGTCTGTCACTAATAATGTCAATACACGCCATCACCAATAAAATTGGTGTATGTCATTGAGATTAAGTCCAACTCCTAATCTTAAAATTAATATGTATAACGAGCTTGTTAGACTCTGGTTTTCTCTCCATAAGGGAGAATGATGAACCAAACATGACACATATTATTAGTCTCTTAAAAATTCATTGTCTTAATACACCTCCAATTTTCATTTTAAATTTTATTCTGCCTAACTCTTTTATGTTATATTGTGTCAATCTATTCTTAAATTGTGTGAGTGGCATTACTTATAACATAAGATACACTCTAGTGGAACTATATTAGGAAAAAATACTACATCAGTACTACGCATGTAGAGTAACGTGAGTACCCAATAAAATCACGCCACGACACCCCGCGCGACAGAGAAAAAGAAACGGCTCAGTAACACGGGGGATATTCCCTCATGTGTTATTCATGTGTTATTGTCTTCTGGGAATATTCTTGGTGTTATAATAACACAATAACACATGAATAACACGGGGGAGAATATTTATCTGTGTTACTGTGCCGTTTTTTTCTCTGTCGAGAATATTCCCCGTGTTATTCAGGTGTTATTGTGTGTTATTCATGTGTTATTGTGTCATCGGGAATATTTCGCGTGTTATTCAAGTGTTATTGTGTGTTATTCATGTGTTATTGTATCCTAAACCGTGTTATTTAAGTGTTATTGTGCGTTATTCATGTGTTATTTTGTCCTGAGAATATTCTTGATATTATAATAACCACAATAACACATCAATAACACATGAATAACACACAATAACACATGAATAACACACAATAACACATGAATAACACAGGAGGGAATATTCCCCGTGTATATATATCTTTCAGAAAGACTGCTCTACCAACAAGTCACGGTACACATATTTAAGTATACCGTGACTTGTTGGTAGAGCAGTCTTTCTAAAGATCGTAAGTTCCCTCAGGTCACGGGTCTGAATCCTCCAATGTGTAGGGTGNAATGACAAGTCTTAATCAAAAGTGCACTCCAGCTATCAGAAGAGGTATATTAACTATAAGGGCTTGTGCCTACGGGAAACCTCAAACCCCAAATTAAAAAAAAGTCCTCACTAAATAAGGGAAAAATATTACATCAGTACTACGCACGTAGAGTAACGTCCGTAGCCAATGAAATCACGTTACGATACCTCGCACGACACAGAAAAAAAAAACGACGCAGTAACACGGGGAATATTCCTCCCGTGTTATTCATGTGTTATTGTGTCCTGGAAATATTCATGGTGTTATAATAACACAATAACACATGAATAACACACAATAACACAAAAATAACACGGGAGAGAATATTCCCCTATGTTACTGCGCCGTTTTTTCTCTGTCGGGAATATTTCTCGTGTTATTCAAGTGTTATTGTGTGTTATTCATGTGTTATTGTGTCCTGAGAATATTCCTGGTGTTATAATAATACAATAACACATGAATAATACACATTAACACAAGAATAACACGGGAGAGAATATTCCCCGTGTTACTGCGCCTTTTTTTTCTCTGTCGGGAATATTTCTCGGGAATATTTCGCGTGTTATTCAAGTGTTATTGTGTGTTATTCATGTGTTATTGTATCCTAAACCGTGTTATTTAAGTGTTATTGTGCGTTATTCATGTGTTATTTTGTCCTGAGAATATTCTTGATATTATAATAATACAATAACACATCAATAACACATGAATAACACACAATAACACATGAATAACATGGGGGAGAATATTCCTCCGNCAATAACACATCAATAACACATGAATAACACGCAATAACACATGAATAACGCACAATAACACATCAATAACACGTGCCTAGTTGATGTAATATTTTTTCTCAAAATAGAGGAATTTACATACATAGCACCCAATTTTCATGTATTTTCATATCTCACATCTAAATTTTGATTTTTACAATTAAAGCACCTTTTTCTATGTATCAAAACATCCATCTTTTCATACATAGAAAAAGATGCTTATGAAGTTAAAATTGAAGTTTGGGTGTGAGATATGTAAATGTATAAGAATTGAGTGTTATGTATGTAAATTTGTTGCTATTTATTACATTCTCACTCAAATATTAAAGCTCACAATAAAACTACAATCATATTTTTCATTTTTATAAAATTCACAATGATTTGATGATGACGAGTGTAAATGCCTCATTTTGATAGTCTTAAAAAATGTCCCGGTGTGCTAGTTTTGTAAAAATAAAATTTTGAGTTCTACATACGTAATAATTCTTATGAGGATTTTTCGTTATATCTCGTGCATGGTACGTGGGAGATTCTTCTCGGCAGCATAGTGACTTGTTCTTTACTTTAGCGTTTCACCAAAGATTGGCCGAGAATTTCGAGATTTTGTAACTTTCCATCGTAAAAATGAAGTTTTGGATGTGAGACAGGTAAATCCATAAGAAATGAGTGCTATGTATGTAGTTTTCCCTAAAAAAAATTATGCATTAAATGTGTATTTCACTAAATTTACATATNATAACACATCAATAACACATGAATAACACACAATAACACATGAATAACACGCAATAACACATGAATAACATACAATAACGCATGAATAACACAGGAGGGAATATTCTCTGTGTTACTGCACCGTTTTTTTTTTTCATGTTGCGCAGGGTGTCGTGGCGTGATCTCAAAAAATGACATCAAAAAGCCCTGAACTCAATCCGACTTTTCATTTTTAAGCCGGAAATAGAAATCATGTTTATATTTGTAAGAAAAGAAAATGATCAACCACTATTATAATTAGAATGAGTTCTCATCAGAGCAGTCTTCCCACAGTCATCCACTTCATGTCACATCATTATTCTACTTTTTTTTTGTCAAAAGACATAAATTTCCAAACTAAAATATTCCCATTTTGCCATATACCTATCAAACCCACCATTAAATTAGAAATCAATAAGGAAAAGCAAACCTAGCCCATGGAATTACATTACTACCATATCAGTTATATTTAAACTCGACATAGATTCAATTGCATAAGTAAATTTCTTTTCTCTATACTATTGACTCACAAGTCAAAAAAAAATTTTGATTTCATTTTCTTATTATTGGATGCTCCATCCATCGAACTAAATAAGTATTCTTCTCCTTTCCACCCATAGAAAAGAAAATTCCCTTTTAAAATTGAATTTTCAATATCTTTTCTTTATTTCACAACTAAATATTATTTTATTACTACATGAATCTCATAGCGAAAAGAAAAAATTTTGATTTCTAAAGTTATGTGTCGAAAAAGTGAAATGATGTATACATATTCAGAAGAACCCAAACAATCTGTTTGAACTCGACCCCGTCAATGAACTTGTTCAAACTTGTTTGGATGAGTGGGAAAACAACAAGACAATTGGGACAACCAAAACAAATAGAAATGAAGGCAAATCACCAAGTGGCACATGATTTAGCCCATTTTACAAATTTATTTTTAAACAAATCCTTTTCTAATTCTAATTTTTAAAAAACTTTTGACTAATAATCTCATCAAAGAAGCGACACGTTGAACCAAGTCGAGAGTCAACCCAGCAATTTACAAACCCCCGAAACCACCTCTCCCGCCTCAAACCGCTCCAAATTCCCGAACGGCGCAAACTCCTCCGCCCGAATCCACCATGATCACGATCTGCAAACCTTCCTCCTTCCCGCTGGAGTTCGCAGGAAAAACACTCCGGCGAGCCTCCAAACCATCCCTCTACACTCTCCTCCTTCTATCCACCATCTTCTTCCTCTACACCCTCCTCCCAAACAAAACCAGTCCCCTATTAAGACCGCTCATCACCGCCGTCAATCCTCCTCCACGTCCTCCCACAAACCTCTCCCACATCATCTTCGCAATTGGCGGCTCCGCTAACACNAACACATCAATAACACATGAATAACACACAATAACACATGAATAACACGGGGAAGAATATTCCCCGTGTTATCGCGCTGTTTTTTTCTCTGTCGGGAATATTCTCCGTGTTATTCAAGTGTTATTGTGTATTATTCATGTGCTATTGTATCCTGGAATATTACCGTGTTATTTAAGTGTTATTGTGCGTTATTCATGTGTTATTTTGTCCTGAGAATATTCTTGATATTATAATAACACAATAACACATCAATAACACATGAATAACATGCAATAACACATGAATAACACGGGGGGGNATAACACATGAATAACACACAATAACACATGAATAACACGCAATAACACATGAATAACACGGGGGAATATTCTCCGTGTTACTGCGCCGTTTTTTTTCTCCTGTCGTGCGTGACGTGATTTTATTGGCTACACACGGTATTTCTACGTATGTAATACTGATGTAATATTTTTTCCAAACTATCCCCAATTTCAGCTCTATGCATCGAACATTTAATTTATTTTAATATATGTAACGAATTCTTGTATGTTTTCAGAATAAAATAACTTAATGGCATTAAATATGTTATAGTCTTCGGTATATGTGTAAGGAATCTGTCTTTTGTTGAAAATTCAAGCCGCATCTCTTTCGTTAGTCGATGCAGTGCGTCAATTTGTTGCGTATTCCCTTGCTAAATTAATGTGAGGATATCAATCGCTTTTTTCCTTTGATTTTTGAATTTTTCTGGCGCCGCGGGGAAAAGTGCATTCCGTTTTTGCATCGCTTTAACGTCGACATAAGAAATTTATTGGGCAATAAAAATGGGTTGCATTGAAAATGATGGAATGTTAAATTGATTTATTCAGTTAGTCAAATTATTTAAGAAAAATATAAGAATTTATCTTGGTATTTTTTGATTTTTTTTTTAATTTTATTTTCAGATGGATTTCATGCTATTTTTGTTATTTATTAGTTATTTTTAAATTTTTTATTTTGTGAAAAATTAATTTTAGAGTAAGATGTGATATGATAATTCATCAATAAGTTGTATCTTTTGGGATTAATCTTAGTGTGATTAGCCTAAGTTTCAGAACATTTTTTAGTAAGATGGGTTCAAACTCTAATTAAAGATCATCAAAGACTTCAATTTGGGCAAACTTACAGTCAAACTAACCAACTCGATAAAACAGATCAAATGATTCCAATTTTGATCCAATCCGAGTTAGATCGAACTCGGGTCAAGTTATTAAGCCTTTTTTTTTGAAAGTTATTGGGGCTCAATTGGAAGGTCGAACAGACTCTAAATCGACAAGATTATTATCATATAGAGCTTATCGACAAGACAAATCAATAAACCCAATATTACTCAATTTCAACTTTGCTAAGACTCTCAAATGCTCACAAAACGTTGTTTGATCAAGTGAAACTATCTGCGTCATCTCATGTTGTGGTATGAATTTTTTTCTTATTTGAAGGGATGTCTCTAAACCTAAGGAAGCACAGAGCTTGGAGGACTTGAGGTTCGGTATTCTACAAAGCGAATGCTATGCACTCCTGCAGCAGTCGACCACTGCCCGCCGGTTGTCGTCAATCACCGTCAGCTGCGCACTACTCGTTACAATGAAACCACTTGCTAAGTCTCGACGTGGACTGCAAAATCTTGGTCTACATTTCCGAGTAACAAAACACCCTACTAAGTAAAGCAACGATGCACACCACAAATGGTGTTACTGCACACCCCAAAGACAATGCAATGACACACCTTGAAGATGGTGTAACAACACATCCCAAAGACAGTGTAATAATACACCCTAAGATGGTGTAACCACACACCATGAAGACAGTGAACGAAACACTCAGAATATATTATAACAATTATCTTACATACAGTCTTACGATATACTCCCAATATGGGATCATAAACAACCTACATCGCGGACCTCACATAGATTTGCTTTGAAGCCAATCACTGAAACAAATGTAAAAGTTTACGAGAAGCATATCGAGACCAGAGTCGGTCCGAGTAGTGTCGATATTCCATCTGCTTCTCGACCATCTACATCGCGGACCTCACATAGATTTGCTTTGGATCTAGGGCCTATTCTAGAATGAATTAAAATACATGGCTTCTATGTGGTGCCAACTATTAGAAAATGCAGAATTTAATGAACATATGGACAAGCAGAAGAAAAATAAAAGCAATTTTAAGGGTTAATATTATGCATCCATGTTAGAAATATTTAAATAGAGTCAATGAGTTGGAGCATGTAAGAACAATGAATTTTCAAAATATCTCAATTTCAAACTTTCACTCATTCCCAACCTATGAATGATGATGGAGGAGATAATGATAGTGATAGAGAGTAGGTGTTTAAGTTTATGCGTTAAACTTTGTTAAATAAGTTTATTGTTTGTGTGGATTGATATTATTGTAAGTGTGATGATGTGATCGTGTAATGAACTATGCTTGTATCTTTGTTTTTATGAAACAAATGTTAACGTTGTTCGTGTTAGATAGACCTATATTATGCCTTATTTATTATGTATTAATTCCCTCGATTGCGAACCTAAAAATTATACATGTCTGCTTTTATACTTGGTATCTGATACACCGAAAATATATGCATTTTTAGACCCATATTTTATACTTATTTTTTGTGATATTGCACTTTAATGGAAGGTATTTTGAAGTTTTCTTGCAGGTTGTTGATTTTTAGGACTTAAAGCAAAAAGAAAGCAAAAATGATAAAATTTGGAGTCAAAATGACGTTTTTGAAGAAATACTAATGCTGACCGCGACTAGAGCAGTGCCGATGACGCAGAACAACATAGCAGACAGAGAATTTTACTCAGCACCGACGACGCCTTTAAACAGAGAGCAGTGAATTAATTAGATCCTAAAATTAATTCAGATTTAGTGTTTCAGATTCAGATTCAGATTTAGTGTTTATGATTTTTTTGGTTCATGTTAACTCAAGATATTTCCTTATTATATGGTTGTTAGATGTAGTTTATTTTATTCTGGGGTGCAGATCTCCCTACATGATCAAGCCCTCATAATTAATTAGATCCTAAAATTTATAAGCCCCAACAAAATTTTTTATTAAATTATTTGCATGTCCTGTTTACAATTTCAATGTTTAGATGTTGAGGTTGGTCAAGAGTTTTAAATGGGATAGGTTCAAATTTAGAGGAATTGTTTTTAGAGTTTAAAGGTAGGACAGTAGGGAGTGCATGGATACCATAAAACCTAATGAGCCCTCCAACTTATTCTTTAGTTAAGCTTTATCTATAGAAAGGAGCATTCAAATTTAATAGAGTACAAACTTTTGTTAGAAGGGTTGAGACTTATAATGCAGGGATTCCAAATCATGAAAAGGTCTAGGAAGGAGATTAACTTGCCATAAGAGGGTGGCGTACCCTAAGAGGATAAATTGTAATTTTTTTGAGGTCATTTCAAAGAGTTAGATTTGGTAGAAATGTGATGAGGTTAGATGGGTTTTAATTCAATTTGAAGAGTTCAAATAGGATTAGTTGGATTGATTTTTAGATTTAGGTTAAAACTCTATACCTAAAGCAATCTAAGGTGTACTAAGAAATTAAATAAGCATGGGCTAACCAAAATATTTAGGTATAATGCGTTGGATCAAGATCCTCATTTTTTCTATCATCTTAATTTCATTGGCTTCCATAGACTATTAACCAGACAGATGGCCAAAGGTCTTCACTATTGTCAAAGAAATGACTAGAAGGGTCCTACTTAACCATTAGGTGGTTGCTTACACCTTTATCAGTAATTATGGGTTACATCATTCTAGGGTTCCTTCTAATTCAAGGGGGTTTCAAGCTTTGAAGGTTATATAGGCCTTAGTCCTTAAAAGCTAGATATAGGTTCCTAGTAAATTAAACTAGGTTTCTAGACTGGAGCAATCTTGGCATGTACAAACCTAGGTTTGATTTCTATGTTGACCACCTTGAGTTCATAATTGATCTACCTCGATGTGTCTGTGAGTTATTTCTTTTAAGTTTCTTGTTGCTAGCTCGATAAACTAGGTGTTTGGAGATTTCTTAGGTTTGTTGGTTTTCAAGACTATGTTGATATTTTCATTTAGTTGTTCATCTTAGGATCCAGTATCAGTGAGGTGGGTTGTGTTTAACTTAAAGTTGTTCAAGTTTCAGGTGTGATGTTTTTGCTCATTCTAGGGGTTGTGATGTCCTAGACTGGCCTGAGAGAAAACATCTCCTAAGGTTGTTTCTACTTTGCCCGTTTATTTTAGAAATCAATTAAGTTATCAAAATACCTAAAGATTCCTCCTACTCGGGTGGGCCATCTAGGGATAAGGGTTTTCACTTTGAAGTTTTAAGTAGCCTTAAGGTTTCCTTAAGGTTCATTATTTTTAAGGTTTGAAGCTAGGGTAATTCGTTTAAGTATTTTAAGTTAGTTTGGTTGTTATAATTTATTTTTATTTTTACATGAAATGGGACAATTTTTCCATTCTAATGAGCGATTACAGGTTCAATTTAGAGTTATTTTGAATTGGTTATGATTCATTTAAATTCATTGTATTATTTAAGTCTCTTTTAAACATTTTCATTATAGTTTTACTTAGGAAAACCTAGAACTCCACTAAAGTAAATTCAGAGAAAATAATAAATTTATTTTACAATGTTTAGGATGATTTATTATGGCTTAAAATTTTTAATTAAGGATTTTTAATGTTTTTAAAATTATTATATTTCCAGTATTGTTTATAAGTTTATTTTAGTTTATCTAGATAAAGGATATACTCCTCTTTCCATGGCCTATCTATTTTCATTTTTTTGCTTTTTATAATTAATTATGATTTTCTTCAACATACTTTTGTTATTTATGACTTTTTTAATTATTAATTAGGATTATTAGGGCTTTACTTGGGAAAATTCAAACCTTTGTGTAAATACTCCCAATAAATCTCAACAAATTACCTTTTAAGTTCATAAAAAGAAATGATTTATTTGTATGTTTAGAATTATTATACAATTAGTTATGGTTAATTGAAGGTTAGGGTAAATCAATTGAATTACTAAATCATTTAAATCGATGAACTTAAGGATTTAAATAGGGAAATCAAACTCCTACCGATTTTACCTCTAAAAAATTCAAAATAAATTATGGAACTTCATTGATCATTGGATGAAGGGTTTTGAGTTATTTTTCTTAAATGAGGTGGCTTAACTATGATCTATTTAAAATTTAAGTGATTAGGGGTATTTTGGTAATTTTACCTAACTTAGGGACATTAAGGTTAGATTTTTATTTTTCATAATTTTAAGCTTAATCACAGAGTTCTATTGTAATTTAGAGTGAATTTTTAAATTTAATAATGATTTAATATGTTTTTTTTATGTATGGGAAGGTTAAGTCAATTAATTAATTAAAGAAATTAAAGTATAAGTTTATAAAATCATCAAGTTTTTAAAATGTGGGATAGGGGGCATAAGAAAATTATCTAAGGTTGAGATTGATGTGAGGAGTTCTGTTGGCAAATTTATTTTAACTAATTATTATTACTTGTTAATTAATTATTTATTTATCAATTTTTACAAATTTTATAATTAAGAAAAAGTTATTAATAGTAAGACTTTGGTTTGATTTTTCTTAAATAAAGGGTGATTTCTTGATTTCATGGCGTATTTACTTGCATTTTTTTATTTTATATTTTAATTTCTATGATCTAATGAAGTTTTTGACTTGTTAGTAATTCAAATAAAAAAAAGCTCTTGTATTCTACTTAACCATGCAAGAAGCCATGTGACGCATTTTACAAGCGACACATGCTTATTAGCTACCATGGTAATTGCAGGGAACCAACCTCCAGCTTTAAGGATTGCATGTCAATCCCCGAAACCCTAGGTCTAATATTTAGACTTTCGTTTTCTTTCTCTCATGCTTTTCATGATCTGTCCACATTCAAATCCTTAGATGTCACTCGATACATAACTAATTTAACTGATGTAAAATAAAAAAAAATTATCTACAAAGAGCCATATGCAAATCCATACAGCTAGATTATAATGAATTCATGGTTTACTTCACAATGTATCAACTCTTAAATTAAAGGTTGTGAGCTTTGGAAAATACCTTATTCTAAAAGAGTTTTTTGTGTTTGAGTGCTCATGGAGCTTTATTAAAACCTCACGAGCGTGCATGAGGTGCTGCTTCTCTACTCAATTTATTAGAGCTAAAGTTTTGATCAATGTCACCTTTATTTTCACTGGAGTTGGTCTTTAGTGGCTTTAAAGTGCGCGATTGGACCAAAGGAATGTCCATAGCAGGTTGGGGAAGCTTTTCAAACTTTAACTTAGCTCTAGAAAGGGAGGGGTCACTGTGTCATGTTCCACGTTTATGAGGGGCCACTTTTAAAGGCCAATGACGATTCATGGCTCAATTTGTAGCGAGGAGATGTGGGCTAAGCACGTGGGATCGTTCTCCACCATGCATGAAGACTTGGGGAGGTGAAGTTGATCATAGGAGAGAAGGGGTTTGACTTGACATGGTCCATGGTGATTGAGCTTATTGATGATCATGGGATAAATTAGGTTTGAGAATCAACCCAATCAGTTTGCCTTGAGTTTGTTGAAAGGATCCAATGATGCTTGGGTCCTGAGACAACCCAATATAGCAGAATTAAATTCCTAAAGGGCCCAATTAGGGAAGAGGCTAGATTTAGCTAGCTTAATTTAACTTAAGTTAGGTCAAGTTAGCTCAGGTTTGATCCTATTGATTCTGATGTGAGCTTAGCTGAGCTTAATTAGTGTTTGGAGTGAACATGGATTCAATTTGGCTTGGGTAGGCTAGAATTCAGTTTAATTGGGGCTAAGGTGAATTCAAGTGGGTTAAATTTAGGTTTCAAAGGATTTGAGTGAGGTCAACATAAATTAAACTGTTGGAATGCATATAACTAATACAAAATATAGTTGACCCAAATAGCATCTTAACTTGTATTTAATTGAATTATGCTATTCTCACGATAGTTCGGCCTAGAAATAACAAGGATAGAGTATCCTGAAATACTATCTAAGGCCTTTAAAGGATGTGATCCCCGAATGATCAAACTTTCCATTGTGGTAGATTAATTAGGGCACATGAAAAACGAAGTTTAAGGCTTAGTATATATAAACTAACCATATGTTATCATGTTAGAAGTAAATTAATCAAGTAAATATTTTAAAGTGAAGTGAAATGATTGTATGGATGAAAATTATTGTCAACATACAACTGCTGAGTTCATATATAAATGACCAACAAATCCAAATGAAACTAAAAATCAAGTTGATTTAGCCAATGGGTTAGTTGCATACTATTTTTATTGGTTGTGTATATACTTTGTGCATCATAATTGGGATGATTCATGTCAAGGTGACCCACTAGTTAGATCTATCATAATCTACTAGTTTACCTAATAGGAATTGGCCGACTCAATATAATGTAAATAGGTAATTATAATTTAATAGCAACTATGGCAAGAATTACCAGATGTTATAGCTATGTAACAAAATCAATTTGAACTATATGATCAAAGATCAAATAATTATATTTACCCACGTAAAAATTTGAATCTTTAACATAAGATGAAAAGATCGTGCATGTATCACATATAAAAGTACTCACTCTCACCAAATCAAGTGTCTTAGAATACTAAAATAGTCTTTTTACCAGCCTTATGCAAGGTGCTTAAAAGTATTGAAGTATGAGCAAGTTTGTGGGACATTCAATCAATCATATAAGTGGTCAAAAGCACATAGAGACATACCTCGATCAAGGATATTATCAAATATTGAGTAAATCTATATGACAAAGTAATATATGTGTTAGTAGAGGTGAAAGCGTATGGGCATGCAAAATAGCTTGTCAATTCCATGTCCTAAAATTCAAGAGGGGAAACATGCATGCAAATCAAGGTGAATTGGCACATGTTGAAGATAGTGCGCGAGAAGCACGCATGCAAATTTGGGCAAGTCGATACATCAGGAATGCTCGTGAAACACGTACATGAATCAGTGTAAAAAATCCCAAGACAGATTTTACGTATGGCCAAACTTTAACTATTACTACATGTACATGCCACCTTTCAATTGCTTGAATTAAAATAGTAGATTTGTCGTAATGATTTATATATTAATGAAGTGCGGTGGTTGTTAAGATTAAAATAAAGAATTAAAAAATATTTTTTTAACTTATAAATAAAGATATGCTTTTAAAAAAAAAAAAATCTTTAGGTAAGATAATATTGACACAAGTGGCACACAATTTCGAAAAGTTATTCTATACGGTGTCCGATCCTGACGGTCAGGATATATTTTAACTTTTTTTTTTAAATTTATGTGTGGCCCACCAAAATACATACTAACCGTAAATCTTCGTGATCTACGGTCAGGATCGGACACCGCATGCATAGCGGTGTCCGTATGCAATAATATCTCCACAATTTGAGGGAGAATAGCACAATTTTCAAAATAAAATGGTGCACTTTTGAGGTGGATTCAAGCAAATCAATATTAGACATGGATATGCAATCATACAGCCCGTTTCATGAAAGAAGATTTCATGAAAAGAGGGTCTAAATATGTGCAATTTTGACATAAAAAAATGTCTAAGAATAAAAAATAGAGATTTTCATAAATGTACTCATTTCAATCATACCAACCAAACCAAGATAAATATCCATTTTGCAAAATAAAACTAAGGCTCATTTGAATCATCTTGCCAACTGGGGTCTCAACGATGAAATATCCATTTTGTGAGATAAGACTCCCACATAGAGTTAAATTAGACCCGTACCTTGCCTGTCATATTGATATCATAATTTCCAACCAGATGCAATGGCGAATGTTTATTATGCCAGGCAGAAATAAGAGTAAATTTATGTACTCTTCTTTTTTATGATATGGATTTTCTTAACTTGGTTAGGCTCCAAATATTTTAATGTCTTTCTAAGGTTATTATATCTATAGGTGTGCAATACTTTCAAGTAAGGTGATATCTTTACAGTATTCTTAGAAGAAAGCACAAATGTAATCATGTGATAAATTATTGCATAATGCATATTTAAAATATTTAAAAATATTAATTTTTGTTTTAATTATATTTCAATTTTGAATATTAGAATTTATATATCAAAAATATGTCAGCATGAATCTTAAAGAGATGACAAGCGATTGATGGGATGATGTGTCACCATGGGGCCCACCAAGGATGGCATTAAAAGCTCATGACTAGTCAGCTGAAACTACAGGCCATAGGAAATAATCCCAAGACAGGCATAACTCTACTGCACAAGAACTCTATCTGGTTGGAAGCCATTTTGAGCATTCAACCATATCCAGCAGAAAGTTATTTATGGCTTCCGGCCCTGTCCGATCAGAAGTCATTTCATGCTTCCAGCACAATTCGACCAAAAGTCATTCCCGACTCCCAGCCTCATCAAACCAGTTGTCATTTCAGACTCNCGGGGGGGATATTCCCCGTGTTACTGCGCCGTTTTTTTTCTCCTATCGCGCGTGGCGTGATTTTATTGGCTAAGCACGGTATTTCTACGTGTGTGGTACTGATGTAATATTTTTTCCCCTACAGCAGCCTTCTCATTTCCCCTCCCTCTTCCCCGCCGCTACCCCCCAGCAGCACCTTCTCTCACCTGCAGCAACCCCCAACACCAACAATCCCTGCAGCAACCCACATCCGTACGATCCCTTTCCTGCTGTCCATCCAGCAGCCCACCATAACCCCTCCCCCTTCCTAGCCAACCACCATCCAGCACCGTCCTCCCCAGAGGGGAAATCGTCGTGTCTGTTTGTCGTTTATTTCTTATTTCGAAGAAACTCATTGCAACTTGTTAGAATTTCAACAATAATATTTCTATTTCCGTTTTTATTGTGGTTTGGGCTTTTTCTCCGATATCAATTGGTGCACCAGTGGAAGCTTGCCATGCATCCTAAGAATACTTTCATTTTTTTTGGCAGTAGAAAAAAAGAACTTTCCAAAAAATGGACAGAATTGCAACTCACTCAAATTTTGTCAGTAGTGTTGGCTGCTTTTCTGCAAATTTACTTGACGGAAAGTAGCAAGGCAATGGTGTAAACATTGGGCCAATTTCAGTTAGTGATTTCAGGTTGTCAAACAATCCAAAATTAAAAATAAAAACTCTTGAGCTTCAATAAGTATAGTTGATTTTTGTTGATGTCAAAATGTGATCCATAACTCAACCATTTAATTGTGATGATAATGGTGGAATATGAAGGCAATGTCATGGGAAATCTAACTTGAAATATCCTAATTTATTAATCTCTTAGCCAAATGGACCATCCCAAATTTCCAATGCATCCTAAACACTGGAACTGTCCTTATAGGCCCTCAAGTACCCTTTCAAAGGCAAAATGAGAAAAGAATCCCTTCAGAAGATCCATATGAGTAATAATACGAGAAGTTTGTGTGGGGGCTCAAAATATATAAGATTGTTTATAAAATAAAATAAATAAATATACATAATTTGCATTATATATATATATATAATGTTGAGATTTGAATAGAGCAGCACATATTATTGATAGAATGATGAGTATTTAAATCTGATTACAATAAACATAATAAAGGAAATAAATAAAATAGAATGAATCAAATAGGAGATAGATAATGGGAAAATAAAAGCAAATAAGAAGTAATAACGACTAGCAATTATTGTTATAAATCTAATACTCCCCTCAAGTTGAAGCATAAATTTTCATCATGTTCATCATGGATTTGAAGTCGTGGAAGAAAGGTCGAGAAAAATTCTTGATGAGGATGTATGCTTGTTGACCAGTGGAGAGGGCATACAAGGAACACAAATTTTCCTGGATTCAATATTTTTCTTAACAAAATGTCTGCAATCTCCACATGTATAGAAAGATCATGTTGGACTAGATTGTGAGCAATGCTGATTGCGCTCTTGTTATCACCAAATAGTTGCAGCAGGTCGGAGGTGGGCATGCAAAGTTTGCGGAGCATGTTGCGTAACTAGTGAGCTTCATAGATTTCAAAGGACATGGACCGAAATCCACCTCCAGCATTGCTTCGGGCAACCACACTGTTTTTTGTTTTTCCACGTGACAAGTTTGACTCATACAAATGAGCAAAACACTGAAGTGAAACGTCCGTCATGAACTGATCCAACCCAATCAGCATTTGTATATACAGCAATAGATCGAGAGGTGTGCGGGAATAAAAATAAACCAGAGCCAAATGTATATTTTAAATAGTTGAGAATCTAATCTACAGCTTGGATATGGTACTCATATTGATCATGCATGAATTGACTCACTATACCAACTATGTGGCATATGTTCAGGCGAGTATGGACGAGGTAGATGAGTTTTGCCACAAGATGCTGGTAATGAGTCTTGTTGACAGACACAACTTTGAGAATGTTAGATAATTTTTTTTTGTGTGATCCATAGGAACAACAACAGGTTTGCATAGCAGAAGATTGCTCTCTGTCAAAATATCACACATCTTTGCGTTAAGACAGACAAATGCTCTGAGATGACCGAGCCACTTCCATGCCTAAAAAGTACTGGGGAGATCTCAAGTCCTTCATTTCAAAGGACGTAGCAAGAATGTCTTTTAAGAACTCTAATGTTGGGAGATCATTACCTGAATGAATAATATCATCAACATAGACAATAAGGATAACTAGCCATTGGAGGAATGATGGAAGAAGAGGGTGTGATCTGATTGAGCCCTCCAATTAAAACCATGGCCCACTACTTTTTTTTAACATGCCGAATCAGGCCCTTTGGGATTACTTTAACCCATAGAGGGACTTTCGTAGTATGCATACTTGTCCTCTAAGGTGGTAGAGCCAAAGCTTGGCGGGAGAGACATGCACACCTCTTCTGTATGCTCTTCATTCAAGAATGCATTCATTGATTTCTAGGTGGAATAAAGACCAATTCAGATCCATCGCAAGTGACAATAGGACCTGAACAGTGTTTAACTTAGTGATTGGAGCAAAATATCTCGTCATAGTTAACTCTATAGGTCTGTGAATGCCCTTTAGTGACCGATCGCACCTTGTTGTGCTCAAAGGATCCTTCAGAGTTGAACTTGGTACTGAAAATCTATCGGCACTCTACAACTTTCTTACCTCGAGGAAGATCCATGACATCCTATGTATGAATCTGGTGAAAGACATTCATCTCCTCCATTATTGTCATTTTCAAGGCTAGATCAACATGAGCAACCTCAATAGTAGCAGGGATCGGATGGTCTGTCAGGACGATAGCAAATGCTCTGTAGGTCGATGATTGACTGTGGAAAGAGACATATTTTGCCATAAAAAATAGAGGGAGCTTGTCTGATTGCGTACTTTAGAGAATTCACGTTCCCATTCTAAGGAGGGGTCATGCTAAGGGTGTTGCTAGGAGTGGAGTTAAGGTCTTGTAAAGAGGTAGTGGAGCTCAAAGTAGGAGCATTGGAATGAGTACGCCGAGTGTAGACACAGATAGTGGGAGGCAGAGATGGTGTACTCAATGGAATATGGAACTCCTCAGTGGTAGGAACAATAGGGGGAACATCCATAAGAGTAGAATAAGGGATAGTGTCAGAGAACTCAAGCTCCCCCTCACTTGAGGTCGAGCTAGAAAATAAGGAACTTTCAAAGGAGACATCAACACCTACATAAATTTTGTTGTTGGTAAGATCAAGACACCGACACCCCTTTTAAGTTGCAGAGTACCCAATGAAAATATAATTTATGGATTTGGGATCAAGATTACTCCGAATGGGGCAGTGTTCCGAACAAAGGTCGTGCACTCAAAGATACTTGGTATCTTGTGCGAAGAAGATCAGATTGATAGGGAGCATGCATTAGAAAGGCTAAGTGGGTTTAGAACTTTTGAGTTTTAGAGGGGACTATTTATGAGATAGGTGACAGTCTGAATAGCATTGATCCAAAATTATTTCGAGACATTGGATTGAAACATAATGGAGCGAATAACGTCGAGGAGATGACAATTTTTTCTCTTAACTACATTTTATTGAAAAATATTCATACACGAGGTATGGTGGATAATACCTTTACTTGCCAAAAATTTACCCAAAATAGAATTGAAAAACTCAAAGTCATTGTAGGTTGAAGGACCTAAATAAGAGTTTTGAATTGAGTTAAAATAAAGGTGTAGAAGTTTTGAGAGGTGACAACAACTTCTGATTTGTCTTTTTAAATGTAGACTCACGTCATTTGAGTGTAGTCAACAATCAAGGTCAGGAACCACCATTTATTGATGTAGCTGAAAGTATGAGAGAGTCTCTATATGTCACTGTGAATGAGGGAGAAAAGAGTGGAAGGTATGTAATTGTGGGGTTGATAATGGATTCGGTAATGCTTAGCTAACTAATATATCTCACAATTGAAGTTTGAATATTTTTTATTAAAAAATATCAAAAGATACAAATTTTTCAAATATTTAAAATTAGGATGACCCAAACGACAATGCGACAACATAATAGAACATTCAATGACTCAAGATATGCTACAACTCTTGAGTGACGTGTCCTCACTCTCCGTACTCTCCAATTGGAACTGGTGGAGTCCAATTTCCCTCTTTGCACTTCCAATCATCCTCCTCAAATAATGATCCTAAAAAACACAATCATTAGAAGAGAAATTAGCATGCAATTGATATCATTTGCCAACTTGCTGACAAATAAAAAGTTACATTATAATAGGAGAACATGTAAAACAGACTCCAGAGTTAGATCGGTCGTTAGTACAACCGACTCTTTACTAGCTATGGAACTACAAGAGCCATCAGCAAATCTAATTGTATTCCAGAGCACGGATAGTAAGTCGAGAAAGCTTGTGAACATTTGGTCATGTGATTCGTGACACCTAGATCAATAATCCACGGACTAGATGATGAATAAACCGTGAGAACCATAGAAAGAGTACCTTGTCGGATGCGGGAGGTCGATGGACCCTCAGAGACTTGATTGTCTATAAGAAGTTTTATCAATTGCTTCATTTGGTTTTTCAAGGATTCGGAGAATTCCAAGATATTCTAGGTAGGAGTAGGTTGTGTCGTGATAGGCTCAGACGTCGCCGTGAGACCTTTGTTAGTGGAGGATTTGGTCGAAGGTTTGTATGTCGGCTTACCGTGAAGTTTTTAACACTTGTGTAGTTAGGTTTGTGACAGTAATCGCAAGTGGGGTGAAAGCTGCATGAGCGGAAGTAATAGAATTCCGACCAAGAATAAGGCCCCGGACTTCGTCAAGGTCTTTGTTAAAGCTAGCCAGGAATTAGAACATGCGATCATTTTTTACAATCTTTTGAAGAGGGATATGTCGGCCGGAGAATCCCAAGTGTAATCGTAATATAAGTCGCATTGTATCCATAGTGCAACACAGTCATTATAGTACTGGGTCACGGTCTTTGACCCATGTTTTGTCTCCCAAATTTTATTAGATACCTCATAGAGTTTGTCGTACATCTGAGTAGGCATCACGAATAGCTGTCTAGAGGGCACTAATTGAAGGGAGGAAAATATATGAACGTTCAATGGAAGTCTCCATGGAGTTGATCGGTCATGACATGACCATGGAGTTCTCCACTTCCCAAGCTCTATTTGCCAAGTCATTTTTTGGAGAGGCTCACGAACCATACATGTGAGGTAGCCAAACTTTCCATTTCCTTTGTAGAATTAAGACACCGTTTTGAATCATTGGAGAAAGTTATTGTCATTCAGTTTATTGGTTTTTATTGAGAAATTTGTGTTGGTTTCTGATCCTCTGGTCTGCAAGGGAGTGGAAATTAGAGTTGATCCTCCGGCGGAATCAAGAACACCTTCTAAATGCGGTTCAAAGTTGGAGGAATTCCCCATAATTCTGATTGAGCCAAAGGAGACGTTGAGGCTCTGAACCATCGAGGAATTCTGGTAGGGTTACGATAGAAGGCTGCAGGAAACTGCGGCTGCTGTAGAAGGGGGTACAAAACTTCTGACTGCTGTATCCAGACCTTGCAGCTATTGGAACAGTGGGAAGCTTCCTGAAAACTCGTCAGCGGTTGGATCAGAGGGGGACCAGCGACTGCACTGGAACTGGTGGCTGCTGGAATCTGCACTGGTATAGAAGCTCTTGTTGTTGCTATAACCAGCAAAGGAGGCTAGCGGCTAGGAGGTGTTGGCTGTTGGAACTGGCAGAGGAGCCCGGTGGCTGCTGGATCTAGGTTTAGGCTCTGATACTATGCTGAAATTGGAATAGAGCAACACATATTATTAATAGGAGGGGCATTTAAAACCGATTACAATAGACATAATAAAGTAAACAAATAAAACAAAATAAAGCAAATAGGGCATACATAATGAGGGAATCAAAGTTAATATGAAGTAAAAACGTCTAGAGATTGTCATTATAAATCTAATATATATATATTGATAGGAGGCGGTAGAATCATAAAGTAGGCATCATGTCCTAAAGTGAGCCCCTTGCATAAAATAAAAAGTGTTATTTTGGTTGTTGATGTCATGTCATGTCTTTAGTAGTTGTCATTTTCATGTTTAGCATAGTTTATAGAAAATAATGGCCTCAACTTAATTAAAAAGGCTATAATTGGTAGTTGTCATTTTCATAGGGTAGAATCATAAAGTAGGCATTCCAATAGAAAATAAGATTGTCACGTTGATGCTTAAGGGGAATTTTATCTTTTATTAATCTATGGTCAATTTAGTCTTTTATTATTACTTTTGTTGGGCATATATAGGGTTAAGATGTTTAGGGTTGGGGTTATATAGGAGATGGTGTCTGGAGTCATTAGGTTAGGATTTGGGAGAGATTTGCTGTCTCTCGAATTGTAGGATTTGGGAGATGTTGTCTGGAATCTTAGGGTTATGGTTTGGGAGAGACTTCATACCTATCGCATTCTAGGATTTGGGAGAGATCGTCTACCTCTCAAATTATAGGTATTTATCCTTTATGTATTCGAGTTGTGTTATTTTAATTTGGTGAAATTAAATATGTATTTTACTCTAATTTCTATGGTAATTCATACAAAATTTGTATCAGGCCGTTGGATTCTAGGAGGCTTACAAAATTATGTCGCACTCATGACCTAATCTTACAATATACTCATTCAGAAATAGTGGGAAGAAATAATGGATCGTTGCCCTAAATTACATACCCAGTCACGATAAGAGATAGCTGGAAGTCGAGACAAATTGCGAGGTAGTTGGGAAGTGGTTGGCAGGATTATGATCCATTTGCGATAAGACCTGCCTCGGAAGTGACGACGGGATAGACATGATTCGACATCACTGACATTTGATACAGTTGTGGTCGCGATCAGAGCAATCTGCGAAGACCAACAGTCATGTGATATAGTCGCGATAATAGCTAGTTGGGTGTGATGATGGGATCGCGTCTTCTGTCTCCTACTCTTCCTGTCCCTTTCTAATCATACGTGATCGAGCAACAACTTCGCCAGATTGTGAGATTTGGTCGCAATTTGACATAGCTGGGAAGCGGGATCAACGACGTATAGGAATTCCAATTGCGAGAGGCTGTTTAGGATCACAGAGTCTGTACAAGATGGCATGGAGACCAAGAAAGTAGCTATTTTGTGGGAGGAAGAGGTGAGCCAAATAAAATCTAGAATGGAGGAGCATATCTCATTGATGGAGAGGTAGTTTTTGTTCCTAGAGGGGCGATTTTCATCCATAGAGGGGCAATTTTCATCCATGGAGGGCAGATTCACGTTCTTGGAAGAAATGATGAAGAAGATTGTGGAGTTTCTCACAAATCTATCGACACTTACAGCGGGACCGAGCGAGGGAATTAGAAGCGAACCCAAACGACCGCACTTCGAAGGAATAACATGACATCTGGATGGTTAGAACGAGTGTCGGCAGGTGGAATGGGACATGTAATTTGAGGCTGGAGAAGATCAAGTAAAAAGATTTTTGCCTGAAATCGGAAATTGTGATAGGTGGGACCCCGACTAAAGGCTACCTCCAATCCTGCTAGTGTCTTTTGTTGTGATAACCTTTTGGGCAGGGGGACGAGCAGCTGATTATGGGGCAAGTCAGGCTTATGGAAGAAAAGAAATCAATATACGTCGAGGAAGGGAACCTAACCCCTGCTTTGTGGGTGGAATGAGCTTCAATCGAAGAAATTGGGGAGGAGACTCACACATAAGGAAGCTGAAGATGCCAATCTTTGAAGGAAATGATGCTTATGCTTGGGTTTATCATGTTGAAAGATGCTTTGTTATTAAATGTGTTGACGAAGGAAGAAAAATTGATGGTGGCGGCCCTATGCTTAGAAGGGATGGCTCTAGTATGGTATCAATGGAGAGAACAACATCAGCTGAACGAATTGAAGGACCAATTGTTGAAGCACTTAAGAACCACACAGGAAGGGAGAGTTACACGAGCAGTTTTTTGCATTAATCCAGGAAGGGTACATCATGGAGTATAGAGAGAAATTTGAGATGCATATGGCTGAATTTATCGTGTAGAGAGATACCTTGTTGTTAATGGGCTGACTAAGAAAGAAATATTGATGGTGGTGGCCCTATGTTTGGAAGGGAAGACTCTAGCATGGTATCAATCGAGAGAACAAAGTCAACTAATCAGAACATGAGACGATGTCAAGGATCAATTGTTGGAGCTCTTCAGAATTACGAGGGAAAGAGATTTGCGAGAGCAATTTTTTGCTTTAATTTAAAAAGTGTTCTTCATGGAGTATAAGGAGAAATTTGAGATGTTATCAGACTCTTGAGAGGAATATCAGAAGAACTGTTGGAAGAAAACTTCATAAAGGTTGAAGTCGGAGATTGGACCATCTCTTCGTTTGCTGAAACCACAAGAATTGGGGAAAATTATAAAATTAGTGCAGTTGGGCTAAGATAATAATGCAATTGAACGAGCTAATAAGAGTGGCAATGTCGATCGTTATACCGAAATGCTATGGCTACGATAATGCCAAAAACTCGAACAGTGGAAGTCAAGATGGAGGCTCCATGGGAAATTGGGTCGTGAACGATATTCAAACGTCCCACAGAGACAGATTCAGGAGAAGCAAGCAAAGGGGTTATATTTTCGGTGTAATGACAAGTTTATTTTATAATATGGTTGCAAGGATAAAAAATTACAAGTTTTCATAAAAGGTACAGGCAGAGGAGCTTGATCCAACAACAGTTTCCTTTTATCCACCTTTAGAAAAATGTGTTTCTTTGGGAGGGGAGTATTATTACTTCAATGCTTAAGAGAAATTTTGTCTTTTATTATTATTGTTATTGGGTATAAATAGGGTTAATATGTTTAGCGTTGGTGTTATGCACGATATGGTGTATGGAGTCTTAGGATAGGGTTTGGGAGAAATTTTCTCTCTCAAATTGTAGGTGTTCATTTTTTATGTATTTGACTTGTGTTTTTTCTTTGGTAAAATAAAATATGTACTTGACCCTAATTTCAACGGTGATTCCTATCATTAACATCCATTCCTTGAGGGAGAATGAATTGCTTCTTGTTGTACTCAAAGCTTTTGTTTACCACTTGTAGCAAAATAATGTGATTTGTCCAACTCCCAAAATAAAAATTATAAAAAAAAGATTTATCAAGAAATCACAATGAACATTTACAGGAGCAAATGAGAGCATAAAAGGGAATCATGATCTAGGTGGATCTCAAATGCCGAAAACCATTAGCAAGCGGTAATATATAGTTTTGGATAAAATCAGATAAAATTTTTTATAATTTTAAAATATGTCCCAATTTTTATATTCCTCAAAATCAGACTTGAATTAATTTTATGAAATTTTGTATGTTGAATTGATCAATTTGATATGTAGCACTATATTTGGATTATAAATATAAAAATAGAAAGATATTAATTTAGTTAAAATTAATTAAGCATCTAATTAACTCCTAATCTCTCAGCACTGTAGCAATTCAGTGGAACCGCACTTTCCCTGACATGCAACAATGTGATGAAATTAAACGGATAGGAGTTAATGGGTTTAGGGTCTGTTTGGGACAGCTTCAGCTAATTGAATAATCTGCTCATAAGCTGATTAAAAATAATCTGTTGTTAAGCTAGGTGCGGTGACAATTACAAATTTTTATTTTTTTAGAAAAAACCAGACCACAGGCAGAAAGCTCCAACCACACCTAAATAGGTGCGGTGTAAAAATGCTATTTTCAACATTTTGAAAACGCATAAGCTGTCAAAATGCAGTTTACCTAAATAGGCCTGATGCGTTTTCAAAACGCCACCGCACCAAATAAACTTCCCCAAACGGGCCTTCAGTTAAAAGTTGCATTCCTTCAATTTTTCCCTCATGCATTGGGTTTTGTGTGTCTGGAGCTCTGCGATCACTGGACTGTAGCACAGAGCGGAGTGGACGCCCGGGAAGAGGGCCGAAATTTCAATATGGCGCATACTTCTATGTTATTTAGGACATCCATTTCCTTCCATAAAATCTGTTAGTGTGATTTACCATGAACTGGAGCTTTTCTGTCTTGGGTGTTGTAGTATAGTCAAAAACACGATCTGGAATGCTGATATGAAGCGAAGGTTTTGATTTTCTGCATGTAGTTTCTGAAATCTGAACAGAAGCAAAGAAAAGTGAAGAGGAAGGAAAATGGCAGATAAGGGAAAGGGAAAAAAAATAATGATTTAAGGTGATTTTGGGGTGGAAGAAAGAAAATGCATCTCAACTTTAAGCACCTAATTAATTCTTTTATTTATTTTGCATTAATTATTTGCAATGATCATTACAACCTGCACGAGAACTTTCTTTTGGGTGTTAGAGATGGCTTTAGGAAATTGTTTAGTTTGATGTCATTTTAGTTGAAAGCTGATTTCGATTGTTGGCTAAGTTAAGAAGGAATAGAAACTAGATGCTAGAAAATTCTTTTCAGGGTTTACTCCATGCGGCGAGCACGAGACGGGATTGAGGAAACTCGTCATAGGGCTGCTCTGTCAATTCAGGTGGAATATTCCTATGTTAAATTAAGAGCAATAACTTTATGTAGAATTTCTATTTAATTTCTTTAAACATATGATTGTATTTAAAATTTCTTCATATTTTGATTGTTTGCACATGTTAGCAGAATATAAGTGTGAACTGAAACTGTCAATGTTTATGATTTTACCATTTTATTTATATGATCAGCATTTTAATCAAATTGCCATATTTACGTATTCATATCCTATTGTCTATGCATATGATATATGATTTTTCTAAGATGAATGATTATTACAAGAATTATGATTACATGAATGCTGGAAGTATTATGGTAAGCTTGTTATTATATGAATGCTTGCAAGTATAGATGATAAGAAACAATGAGATTCCCGATTATAATATTCAGTCGGAGACAGAAATTCGGGAACTATTGGTATTAAAGGGGGCTATTGATAACTGTTATGTTGGGAGGGACCTAACCTTTATCCATAATTATTTTAGATCGAGCTGGGTGATGACTCAATGACATGAAATGTTATGAATGTAGTTAAAGTCAGGTGGAATAATCTTATGTTAAATTAAGAGCAATAACTTTATGTAAAATTTCTATTTATTTCCTTTTAACATACGATTGTATTTAAAATTTCTACATATTTTGAATGTCTGCACATGTTAGCAGAATGTAAGTTTGAACTGACATTATTAATGTTTATGATTTTACCATTTTATTTATATGATGAGCATTTTAATCAAATTGCCACTTTTAGGTATTCATATCCTATTGTCTATGCATATGATACATGATTTTTCTAAAATGAATGATTATTACAAGAATTATGATTACATGAATGCTGGAAGTATTATGATAGGCTTCTTAATATATGATTGCTTGCAAGTATGGATGATAAGAAACAATGAGATTCACAACTTATAATATTCAGACGGAGACAAAAATTTGGAAACTGTTGGTGTTAGAGGGGGCTATTGATAATTGTTATGTTGGGAGGGACTCAACCTTTATTCATAATTATTATAGATCGGGCTGGTTGATGACTCAATGACATGAAATGTTATGAATGTAGTTAAAGTCTATGCAATTACTGGTAACATTCCTAAAGCTTCAATTATTGATTATGAAATCGATATTTATATGATTGCCTATGAAAGAAATGAAATGTATGTTGGGCACAATTGCTTCTATTTACAACATATTATGCCCCTTTTCCTTACGTGTTGGACATGATTTAAGTATGTTTATATTTATGTTCCCTTGTTATGCATGAGCAATGATCATGTACGTTATTTTCTTTTCGTCTATAAAATCTTTTTTAAGCCTTAATTATTTTGCTGAGTTTAATGCTTACTTTTTTATATGGTTAATTTTTAGGAAGTGGTAAGGAGCACTAGAGCTTATAGTCAGGTGTGTGATTGTACAAAATTTATATTGTATAGTTTCTAAAGGTTTTATAGACTATTGGGTGTGTATTTTTAGTATATTGAATTTTAGCAACTTTCTATATGATTTTTGGTGACATAAATTTTCACGCTTCCAAGTATATGAGAATGTGTATAAATTATTAAATGAAATTGATTATGAATGTATGCGATGATTGAGTTAGACTGATTATTACCCATCAAGTCCTCATTATGCAAATTAGGATGAGTGTTGGTGAGTGAGAATTTGGTCTGGTTGAGTCATCAACTTCTGTCGCACCACGATTAACCCTAAAAGGGGGTTCGCTGTGGTGTGACATTAACTATGCTCCTACAAGCTCTTAAAAGATTCTAAGTCAAGTTTTAAGAGCATAATATGGGCACTTAAGGAGAGGTTTTAGTGGAGTTCTAAGTTTTCCAGCTTTATAGGAGGAAGTTTGTTGTCTCCTTAGAAGAGAGTGCGCAGTAGGCAAGTCTCAGAAGTAGTTCTCAACATCTCTGGGTTCTCGATGCAGCCAATAACAGGTTCGGGGAAAAATTTTGAATAATCCAACATCACTAGGCCTTCGTCAATAGGTTGATATGGAGGTTTGAGTTGTTTTATTGGAGGAAGTTTGTCAATTTCAATGAAAAGCTATCTAGTAGGCGAGCCTCAGAAGTATCTATTAAAAGAAATGCGTCCTTGAAGTGGCTAAGCCGAGTTTGAGTTGAATGCCAGGAAATTTAACTCGAATGAATAGATCAGTATGACTTCAAAAAATGTTGGACGTTCAAGACATAGCCTAATCACGTGTTTAAATTCAAAGTTTCACTAGTTTGACATGTATTTTTTTCTAGCTTTGTATGAGATCTTTTAGTCTAATATGTAATAAGTAGGGATGCTAATGAGAGAGCTCTCTACTTATGTGAGATGGACATAAGAGCGTCCCACTTATGCAGAATAGAGCTTGAGACAAGTTTTTTGTCCCATGAAAGCTGTAGCAAAATTTTCCCATTAATTTATTGTCACCAATCCTTATTGGCTCCATTTTTTATATTATTTGAATTTGAATTAGAGGTCATTTTTTTTCCTTGCTTTTGCTTTTACTTGGGAACTATTTATAGTTTTTTTAACTGATTTTGGGATTTTTTTTATTTGATTTATGTTATTTGTAGATTATTGCTCTCAATTTTTTCCCTATTTAGAGCGATATCCTCTACTCATTCAGGTGGTGTGACTAGCAATCTAGATTGAAGTGGTCTCTATCGGATGTTTGACGACCTCTTACGTTGATGATTCCACGACATAATAGTAGTTTTTCTGTTGCCCAGTTGTTGATTTCCTTGGATTTTAGCCATATTCACTCACTGCTCCTTTGTTGTTTATCTTACTAATATAATAACCCATCCCCTGTTCTTTCCACACCATTTAGGAATGCTAGATCGATGCATTTGATATTAGAGCTCAACACTAAATTTTTAGGGATGGCTTCCTCTCTTCTAAACATAAAATGCATATAACCCAACGCTTTGACCAACTCAATACCCTGAACGTCCCAATCTCAATTTATAACCCTATCTCTTAACTTTCACAATCTAAAATTCCTAGTTCCACCAAAAAAATTGTCTATACTCCTACCACCTAAATTTAAACCCTTAGATAACCTTAAATCCACAATCCTATCCCATCAAAACCCTAAAGTGAAGAGCAAGTTACTATGCCAAAAAGAACAAACACTTAGAGGTGTTTAGGAACTTATCATGGAGGACATGTACTAAGAAATCCTTCAACTACAACAAGTGCTTGACGGTTTTGAAAGAAAACAATTGGAAGAAGTTACTCATAGATGTAATGGTAACTTGCTGGATCGAGAAGAAGAAGTCAACCCCTTCAATCAAGAAGACCTTAGCAATGAAGAATCAATTCCCCAACGATTTAGCATTAAATACGATAGGAGCAAGGGCTTTGGCGTGAAGATCGACTCACCTGATTTTGACGGACGTATGGATCTAGATGAATTTATTGAGTGGTTGTGAACAGTGGAATGGATCTTTGAGTATAAGGACGTTCCTAAGGAGAAGCTTGTCAAATTGGTAGTAGTAAACAAACACAAGAAGAATATATCATTGTAGTGAGAGAATTTGTAAGTGTCTTCAACAATGGGCACGGAAGAGCAAGATTACCACATAGCCTATAATGAAAAGCCTAAAATGAAAAAAATGCAACTAAACACCCCACATTATTAGCAGAACATCTTCTTAGAAGTCTACAAGATGCGCTAGAGAGATTCTTTGTTGGATTAGTACATGACCAATTTAATCAGCGCTTGCTAAAATGTGAGTTGATGTAGCCACAAGGGCACACGATGATGAGATATATTGGAAGTCTGAGGTCTTCGATCAACAGTGTGATGCAGCTGTTGAGTTAATTGTCCCTGCTCGATCTACAGAACATATCTTGGAAGGTGCAGAAACAACATCATCACTAAAGGACCACCATACCTTACAGATAGGGCCTTACCTTAAAAATTAGGCAATAAGAGAATGCCCATTAGAGCACCAAACTCACCCCTCATGAGGAGGCATCAACCCAGGATGAAGAAAATGTGGATGCCACCAACACTCCCAAATCATTCCCAAGCCGACAATCCTTCAAGTGCTAAGGTTTTGGGCATATGTGATCTGGCAAAAGAATGTTCTATTTCACTGTACAAGGAGCAATGGAAAAATGGGCAGTGACACATGGAACATAGGATAAAATAAGCATGTCGGAGGGAAGTATCAACTTTCAGTCGATAAGGGAGATATGCTACTTATTCCACTGGTCTTTAGAGTAAGCCCACGAGAGAAAAATAGTGGCTCCACCATGACAGCATTTGATCCCGTTGCATTGTGCAGGGAAAAGCATTCAACCATATCATAAATGGAGATAGGTATGAGAATGTCGTGTCGATGCAAATGATAAAGAAGTTTAGCATTGCTACATTGAGATACACCCTAGTCTTATTCTTTATGTTGGTTAAATAAAGGGGTGGAGATCACAGTTGACAAGAAATACTTTGTGGAGTTATCTATTGAAAAAAAGTTGCACAAACATGTGCGGTTAATGTGATACCTATAGATGTTTGTCTTATCTTATTAGACTGTCATTGGTGTACTGCCGTTACATGCCAATATGGCTACAAGAACACATTACTTCAACAAGGAGGGGAAAGTGCATGGTACTCATGCCGTGGAAAGATTCTGAAGATGAAAATCATATGGCAAGGTATCGACGCCTCTGTCTTACTTCCCTCTAATGTTACCAAGACCAATCCCATTGACATCTCTCTCATTGCATGTAAAAAGTTAACATGAGGCGCTATAAATCCCATCTCTATTTGACTACTTATTAGTACTTATTTCTTCAGGGGAAAAAATAGAATATGCTTCTTGTATTGATAAATGAGTAATTTTTTTCATAGTCATCATGAAGTGTGCCTTTGTTATACTACCATAATTGGCCTAATAGAATGAAATGTATAAATCGACACAACGTCACACCGAATCTTGTAGCTTGTCTCGAATGGAGAACTCCCCCAGACACCTCTTATCAAAGCTGATTTTATTCCCATTTTTTAATCAAGAGAATATGGATGAGAATATTTTTTAGTGGGGTTCAATTTGTCTATCATGTATGTGGACATCATATTTTTTCAATTCCTTTCTTTTATAATGTGATTGCACTTCTTCTCTTTCAATGTGTAACTAGTACGGATGATGTTATGTCTAACCAATCTATGTTCCCTTTTGGGTTTGGTCTGGAGAATTTTCTAAGTCAAAAACATCTCACCCACGTCTATCTCCACTTCCTACATCTTCCAATACACCCTACTATGTTAAAGAAATCAATCTTACATCTGGGCAGTTGGATTTAATGTGTCCAAACCCATGGAACTTAAGAAAGATTTAAAGTATTGGCCCGATTAATCCTTCCTTTCACTTGTGTTAGTTTCTTCTCATGGGGAGCAAGTTTTGTTACGCTGGTCAGTGTGCTCTTATTGCACAACCCTAAGATTGAATCCTATTTAAAGGGTGAAGTGGATCAAATATTGTTTGTGCTACTTCTAGATCTTTATGGCTAAAATTTAGACATCCTGTAAAGTCTAATAAGGCTATAATTGTACTACATTATTAATTGAATGTCTCAATCCTTCAATATATCAAGCTATGGTGTTCTTTTATGGCCCTAACAGCTCACATTTCAGCATGAATTGTTTACTTTCAGTTTTGTACTCCTTTACTGATACATTCTTCTACTGTAAATGATAAAAACTCAAAAATAACATGTCTATTATGTGTAGGGGTTCTTGTGTTGCAACTCCTTCATTTTGAATCAGATTGTGATCTTATTTTTTCCCCTTAACTAGCAGACTTTTAAAATTTTTCTCACGTAAAAGTTTCATTAACTTAGTGGAAGCTATTTTCATCATTTTATTAGGTGGAATATCCTTACACTCAAAAGTCCTATTCTACTATCTGGTGCATTCTATGAATTTGCCGAAATCAATATGGTTGTCAAATCTGGTTAGATCAACCTTCTCTTTAAAGTCACCATCCCCCTTTACTCAATGTCGAACCAATGCGGCATCAACTCTTCGTCATTTGAGGCTTCATGGTGAAAAGTCATCTTCTCAATTTGGGTGTTTGCCGTTGTTGCTATGGGTGATTATCTTATAGCAAGCTCATGAACACCTCTTAAAGGGTTTGTTTTTATTGGCATGATAGCTTGCTCCTAGCTTCAAGTTTTCGGCCACGGTAGGATTGAAGAATAGGCTTAGGGTTACATTTAAGAAAAGAATATTTGGTTGGGTAGTTGAAATAGGTTATGTGGATATATTTTTTGAAGTAGGGAGTAGCAAATCTCTAAAAATTTAGTATTTGAGTGACTCTAATACTAAATGGCACCATTCTAGGTTCTTAGAAGGTTTTGGCAGACAAATATAAGTGTTGGGGATGTTTGAAAAATAGCAAGAAAGAAAAAAATCTGAGAATCAACAGTGTCGGAGAAGGAAAATCTAGTATGGTTGCTTTCCGGCAAGGAAGAAAACAGAGAAACACCAATCACTTTTGGCAAGTTACGTATGATAGGGAAGATCCATCACCTGGTCTCTTCAAGATACAAATTTATCCACTTGAAGAATAATATCGTACAGCTGTCCTAATATGGGAAGGAAAAAAAATAGTCTCCAACTAACATAAACCAAAAGCCAAAATCTCTCAAACTAGTCCACAATAAAATATATATAATAGAACTACCAAAGCATTAAATCAAATAAACAAGTTCAGTTTCTTCGGAACAACCCCAAGAAAAACGTTCAGGGTTCTCTTTCATTAGATTGGAATGTTCCATAATCGTGACAGCATCTCAGCCATTTATCTTGAGCAAGTATATGGAGGAGGCCTATTGAAGTGATGGAATCAGAGGTGGAGTCACCAATAATAACGACTGTGGAGTAAGAATTTATAGAATTTATAAAAATATGCTTTAAGTGTACTTAAGCATAACACAGCTTTGATATCACAATATTTCACAAGCATTTTCTTCTTTTATGTACTTAGCTTAAAATAATCCCACTTTTTCCTGTGAAAACTCGAAAACTTTTAAATGTTATACAACTTGGACACCACTTGATCTCCTTCGCTATTAACTTCTACTAGTATTGCCATCACCACGTATTCTGTCACTGTAACAATGTTAAGATCGTTATTTTCCCAACAGAATATTTCACATTAGACAACTTAACGACAATCCTTAGAATTTTGTGATCTCCAAATAATATATATATCTAATTACCCATCTTAATGACTGATAAATTAGCTCAATACCAACTTTTTTTGTAACAAACTGTGATGTTGTATTTTTAAGTCGCTCATTAAAAGCAAATTAAAATTCTATGCTTTATATAATTTCTTTTATACAAGTACCTGCTAAATACCTTATGCTTCTTGAGGGAAAAGCATTTGGTTTAGTTTTTGACCTCAAATTATTGGTGTTATGGATTTTTAATGCTTTGTTAACGCGCCCATTTTCATTTATATCCTTCTCAAGCATAAATGCTCCAAACAAATGCATCAGTAGCTTTTGCTGGTTAGCTTTGACAATATTTTAGTCTCACCACAAGATGAATGCTAAGTGATGTAAACCATTTATTAAAAGCAGAAAATGTGAAATTCTGATGATAATAATTGTCCTTATTCTTCTTGAAGGAAAAGCATTTGGTTTAGTTTTTGACCTCAACTTATTGGTGTTATGGATTTTTAATGCTTTGCTAACGCGGCCATTTTCATTTATATCCTCTCAAGCATAAATGCTCCAAACAAATGCATTAGTAGCTTTTGCTGGTTAGCTTTGACAATATTTTAGTCTCACCACAAGATGAATGCTAAGTGATGTAAACCATTTATTAAAAGCAGAAAATGTGAAATTCTGATGATGATAATTGTCCTCCTGTATAAAAATGCCGGACATGACTTGCAGGTTGGATACATGATTCATTTGGGGATACATTAACATCCTTTTGAACCAATCCTTATGGTGAACTATTATTTTTTACTTCTACTACATTTCTGTAATTTTCTCTATTACAAACTGTCATTTTCTTGGATTCTTTGTATTCTACTTGTAAAACTAAATTTTTACTGAGCTTTGTTGTGTTAATGGCTCAGGTAAGCATGGCCTACCGATCCGGCAGAACCTTTGAAATCATCGACAGCCGAATGGGGTCTTATCCCTCTGACTGCATCGAGAAATTTGCTTCATTAGCATATAGGTGTTGTCAGGAACAGCCTGATGCGAGGCCTTCAATGCCTGAAATAGTCAGAGAGCTAGAGAACATATGGAAGATGATGCCAGAAGGCGGTATGTTGCATTCAGAATCTTCGACCAAATATCCTGAGAAGGCAAGTGCGCCATTGTTCTCTGCAATCTCATCTTCAGCATTAACATATTCATACTTGTCATATGATGTTTCTGGTAGTAATCTTAACAGCACTTCTATACCAAATATCAAGCCTCGGTAGGGTCAGAAGCATTTACATACAAACCACCCAAGTGTTATATATTTACATATCTAACGCCTAAACTTGACTTTTAAATTTTTGCCACCCAAATATTTCATATCATATTGAAACTATTACTATTTTAACTTAAAAAAAGTTAAAACGCCTTTTCATGCGTGGCATATATGTAAAAAATTGAAGTTTAGGTGCTAGTTATGTAAATAGATAATAATTGAGTGGTATGCACATAATCTTTCTTGGATAGGACTGGAGCTTTATTTTCTTGTCTCTACAGGCTTTATTTTTGTTAAGTTTTATAACTGCAGTGTAATTAGG
Source organism: Phalaenopsis hybrid cultivar (assembly GCA_002079205.1). Classification (NCBI taxonomy): domain Eukaryota; kingdom Viridiplantae; phylum Streptophyta; class Magnoliopsida; order Asparagales; family Orchidaceae; genus Phalaenopsis; species Phalaenopsis hybrid cultivar. The sequence continues at coordinate 125,850 of JXCR01096646.1, read as the reverse complement.
TGTTTAGAGCTAGCTTTGTATCATATGCGTTACAGGGGAAATGATTGATAGAGATAGAATGTAAAAAAGAGAAAATTCTCTTGTATTAGGAAAACAATAAATGAAGAAGAGTTTTATTGTTTGTGAAGTAAATGATGTATAAAAGGTCTCAATTATATGTAATCTACTAAACATGTGATTAAAAAAACAAGTACAGCAAACTGATGAGAAGCTTTTCTTTGTAGACATGGAAGTACTCTATTTAATACACTGGAGATGGTATTTTGATCTCTGCATTTTTTTTTTTTGAGATTCATTAGAATAACTGCATAATGATTAAAGAAGGCATTTTTTATTATAAGCCTTTTTTTAATTTAAAAAGTTGACTTCGTTGTGATATATTTCAACTATCTTGGAATTCAGCACCATTGCACCAACTTTTGTTTTCTTTATGTTTATTATTGTTGTGTGCTGATGATATATTGTGTCATTAGAAAAAATGTATCTTAATTTTTTAGAATGCTCTTATCAATGAAGAATCACAAAAATCAAGCAGCTGAATTAGGAGTTTCCTGTAATTAGGAGGTTTTTTATTTAAATTATTTCTAAATTTTTCTCTTTTGATTTATTTCTTTTAATTGTACATTTTCTACTTATTTAAATTAGAAATATTTATTAGGTTACCTAAAAAAGATTGTATATACTATTATTTATTGGAATGAAAGCAAAGGAAAATGACATTCAGTCTATTTGCTTAAAATATTGACATACGTTTTTCCCTGGCCTTTGGGAATCGTTCATCCTCGTCTTCGAGCTCATTCCATCTTCGCCCGCTGCTCACCGCCTTACTCTCTGTTGCTCCGCTGCTCCCCGCTTCTCCGCAGCTATGGTCATCACGGCTTACAACCTGCTCTCTGGCTTCACTTTTTTTCCAACGAATTTAGGTCCCTTCATGAGCTCATTGATCGCGTTAAACGTTTCCTCTTCTACGCCACAGATCTCCCTCCTGTCCCCGATTTCGATCGCATACCCTTCAATCGCGTCACGAGTTGTATTGCTCAGGTTTGGCTCTCCGCTTGGATGGACTCCATAGGTCGGATGCGATTTGATGTCGATAGCGATTCTGAGACCACTCGTGGTTTCTGTGCCTGCCTCATTTCTGTTGTTGATGGCGTGCTTCCGGAGGATTTGCTAGTGATGCGCGCAGAGGCTTCGTCCGCTGAGTCTGCTTCGTCCACTTTGGCTTCATCTGAATGCCATTGTCGTCTTTGCTAGCCTTCGCTGCTTTTGCGGCATCTTCGAATGCTTCTTCGCTATTTTGTCGCATGCTTCGTCGACTATGTTCTACGACATCTTAGTCTGCTTATTCCGCCTCCAATTGCTTTCAGCAAGTCTTCCTCCGACTGCGTCTTGTGAGTCTTCAACTACTTCCACTCAAGGATCGTCAGCTTCGACTTTGATTTCGGCTTCTTCGTCCCACTCAAGGATCGTAGGCTTTGGCTTCGAATTCCTCTCCTCCGGTCTCGGATCGAATTCAAGGTATGACACGAATTTTTTGTGCTCTTTGGTTTTCTTTGGGTTTCTTTGATTTTTTTGGATATCTTGCCTTTCTTTGGCTTTAGGTTGATTTTGATAATGATTTTCTTGGTAGTCAACTTGTGAGCGACAATTTTGTTTAGAATGTCTTTTGAAATCTTCCCTATCAGATTTACAAGAAGAAATTATGCAGCATGACAATTTCAATGCAAGATGTTTTTGAAAGAGAATAAGCTTTGGGGGCATATATATGGGTCTTCTCCAGTGCCTACATAGCTGAAAGATCTTGGTCAATGGGGGTCGAAGGATGCTCGAATTGTTTCTTTGATTTCGAGATCTATTGAAGCTCATATGGTGAACAGTTTATGATCCTTTGGGACAGCTGATATAGTTACTAAGACTCTTTCTCGACAACGTATCAGTTTCTTGTTGACTAATTGATGTATCTTGATCAGTCAACATCAATTTGATGGGGAAATCAATCAAGCATCACATAAATCAGGCAGCTGAATTAGGAGTTTCCTATAATTAGGAGCTTCCATATTTAAATTATTTTCAAAATTCTCTCTTATGATTTATTTTTTTTAATTCTAGATATTCTCTCCTTATTTAGATTAGGAATTTTTATTAGGTTACCTAAAAGAGATTGCACGGACTAATATTTATTGGAATAAAAGTAAATGAAAAAGACATTCAGCTTATTTTCTCAAAACATTAACAGTTCTGCACACAATTAGAAAAGCCAAATGTAATATATAAGAGATGGAAATATTCCTGCATCCTAATCTATTCAAAATAATTAAAATAGTAATAATTCTATATTATAAAAGGTTGATTTTTTTTATTATTATTTGAGAATACTACAACAACAACAAAGCCTTAATCCCACTACGTGGGGTCGGCTACATGAATTTTTTTTCTCCATTACGTCATATTTTCATTTAGTTCTAATAAATTGACATCAGTTTTTATACAATAAGCCCAAGTCTTCCTAGGTCTACCTCTGCCTTTGTCAAAAGTCGAATCTAAAACATCTACTCTCCTAATCAGATCATCAGATGGTCGACGTTTAATGTGACAAAACCATCTAAGACGACTCTCTCTATTTTTGTCTATCACTAGAGCTATACCAACCCTATCAAGAAGATATTCATTTCTCATTTTGTCTCTAAGTGTAAAGCCACTCATCTACCTAATCATTCTCATATCAGCAACACTTAACTTAGTATTATGCTTCTCTTTCAAAGGCCAACATTTAGCGCCATAGAGCATTGCATATGGTCGACGTTTAATGTTACCAAACCATCTAAGATGACTCTTTCTATTTTTTCTGTCACTGGAGCTACACCAACCCTATCACAAAGATATTCATTTCACATTTTGTCTTAAGTGTAAAGCCACCCATCCACCTAATCATTCTCATCTCGACAACACTTGACTTATTATTATGCTTCTCTTTTAAAGGCTAACATTTAGCGCCATAGAGCATTGCAGATCTCACCACCATCTTATAAAATTTTATTTTCAGTCTAAGCGGTACTTTTCTATCACACAAAAGGCCCGAAGCATTCCTCCACTTCAAACAACCAACTTGAATTATACTATTAACATCCCCATCTATATCACAATCGCTTTGATCAACAGACCCAAGATATCTAAATTGTTCACATCTTTTAATAATTTGATCACCCAAATTTACACTTATGTCATTAGAGCTACTACTACTAAAATACGTTCCATGTATTCAGTTTTAGTTCTACTCAAATGAAGGCCTTTAAACTCCAATGTTGACCTCCATAATTCAAGTTTTTCTTGGACTTTTTCTCTCGTCTTATTCACGAGAAGGATATCATCAACAAAAAGCATACACCAAGGTATATCCTCTCGTAATTGTTCAGTAAGACCATCCATAACTAAAGCAAAAAGATATGGGCTTAAAGCTGATCCCTGATGTAATAGAACAAAAATAGGACAATAATTGGTCAATCCTCCTTTGATTCGAACACAAGTAACAACTCTAGTCCATATCTTTAATGACTTGAATATAAGTCATATCAACACCTTTCTTCTCAAGAACTCTCCAAATGATATCTCTTGGAACCATATCTTAAGCTTTTTCTAAATCAACAAAAATCAAATGTAGATCCTCCTTATTATCTATGAACTTCTCCATCAAAGCTCTCAATAAATGTATAGCTTCCATAGTAGACCTGCCAGACATAAATCTAATTGTTATTGGTACCGTAAGTGGTGGATAAAGCTCTAAATTTTACTATGGTCAATAGATTAATTCTCTATTTTAAATATTCATGATGTGTACAATTATGGCCTATTTATCAGTTTTCTAGTGTCATTTTGCCAGGATCTTTCATATTTGCATGAATAATGAGTAATGCAAATCTTACTCTCGCTTGATTAAATAAGTAATTTGATGATATCAATCTAGACTAGCTTGATGTGCCTATATAGGCCAAAGTTAGCTTGGATAGCCTGTCAAGGGCTATCAAGGGTTGTCAACTATGATGTCTCTGTGGAAATCTGAGAAGATTAAGTTCTTTCCATGTATACCTTTCTCATGTGGGCCGGCTATCACCTCCAAATCTTGAAGGATTTGTTTGTGATATCTTAGACAAGCTTTGATTATTTATTATGTTTCTATTTTATGTTTTTTATATTTTTTTATTCATAATTATTTCTTTTGCTAATTTAGGTGATATATGTTTGATAATTTTCTAAATGAGGGATTGATTTCTCCATATATGTGTACCCTACTTGTGAATAATGACGAGAAAAAATTACTCCTCCATGAACATATTTGTCTGGTATCAGAGCCACTGGCCTTACCCAAGATCCCTCGTGCCACCAGATATTATTGCCACTAGAAACTTGTCTGGACCTCTGCCAGAGCCGGAAAACCCCTTTAGCCAGAACCGGAACCTTTCCTGTTAGAGCAGGAATCTCCTCTACCAAGAGTTGGACCTCCTTCCCTCAGGTGACTTTTTGTTTCTATGGAATTCTTTCTGCAAGTGTCTCCCACTAGGTAGTCTGTAGGACTTCCTTCCAGCAACCCTACCAAATCTTCCCGAGGAGACAATAGAGCCATTTCTTCTAGTCATTCCTCGCCTCTTGCAGCAAACAAAAACCACAAGAACTCATTCTGGTCCTTGGAACTTCTCCCAATAGTCATCAGAGTCATCCCCCACAAGTTGTTTCCTTCGCTAAAAGCATTTCCTCCCTTGGAAGGACCCACAAATCATGCTTGCTACAAACACCGAATCATGTTTCTGAAAAAATAGAAGGTTGTATAAGAATTATATAGAGTAAGATGAGGTCCTGAGGATGGTGTTGGAAGCATTATAATATCCCTAACAAAGGAATTAGTAGGAAAACTTTTTGAAGAATTGAAAATAATAGAAAAGAATCATACTCCTAGTTCACGCCCTCTAATTGATGGTTGTAAAAATGTTGATGTCGAAAAGGATCACATTAATTATCTTAAAATCTAGATATGCACACCCGGTCTTCTTCTTCAGCTCTTGGATGAGACACCAAACTTCAATGTTCACAACTTTAGGATACAGGCTCTAGTTTTGTTTGATGCTTATATGATGCTTAACAAGGAGTTTAAAGGAAAATTAGATGCAACGATCTCTCTACTCTCTAAAAGGAGAAAAACCTTAGGATTCTCTGCTGGTAAGCTTCTCTTTGATCTCAATCGACGGCCCTTCTCCGCCGACCTTCTATCCCTACAGAGGCCTTCTCCTGTTGTCCCAAAACTCTCCCCACCTTAACTCTTGGCTGGAGGCAGCCTTCCCAGCAAGGAAAGGTGGATGGCAACAATCAATCTCCTGCACTTCTCTGTAGCAATTTCAACAGGACTTTCTTTCCCATATTTAAAATTCTCCTTTCTGCCAACCAGATCCTTCCCAGTCAGAACTTCCTAGAGTCAGATCCTTCCTTGTCGGAAACCCTTCTTCCCAACCGAAAGTCCTTTCCTGCAGGCCCCTTTACCGAAAACCATTACCTTTAGCCAGAAACCCTAACTTGCGGGTCTTCCTCCAACAAAACTCTTAAGCAGCAGCAGCAACCCTTCCCACCTGCTCTGCCATTTTTTTAATTAACTAAATCTTTTTCCTTCTTTGAATTCTTGTACACCTTGAAAGCAAGCTTTGAGAGGGGAAGACATTCTCCTCATTGTGGCTGAATCCCATCTAAACTACAGTGTGGAGATCACCATCCCAGAAAGTCCTGATTTAATGAAATTTCAACAATTGATGTCTTCCCTTTCCTTTCTTCGTTGTCGTTTCTCTGTTGTCTTCTACCATCGCAGCCATTTGTCTTCCTTTAGGCCTTCCATCAAAGATTTCTCCCTACAACATGCTCTCCATCACAGCTTTTCCCTGCAGTAAGCCCTCCTCTGGAGCTTCTCCCTAAAACTATCAACGCTGAAATACTACCTAAAGACGACAAAACTCCCTGCAGGCCTTCCTCTATTCTCCTTTGTTACAGAACTCTCCCTGCAACTGAAATCCTCTTGATGCAGGCCCTCCTCCAGAGCTTCTTCTTGCAACCATCTATGCTGGAATACTCCCTTAAACCTGCAAAACTCCTTGCAGGCCCTCCTCCAGAGCTTCTTCCTGCAACCATCTATGCTGGAATACTCCCTTAAACCTGCAAAACTCCTTGCAGGCCCTCCTCTATTCTCCTTTGTCACGGAACTCTCCATGCAACCGAAATTCTCTTGGTGCATACCCTCCTTTGTCGAATACTTTCAGTCGATCTACAAGCCCTCCTCCGGAGCTCCTTCTCTTCTTCCTAGCACTAGAATTCTCCCCGTAAGATCTCCTCTATTTAACTTCTGTCTCCATAATATTTATAGTAGCAGAACCTCCACTAGAAACTATTTCTTTCAGGAAGTAAGAACCTACTCGGTCGAATTTCTCCCTGCAAACCCTTTTGTAGTTCTTCCCTGCAGCAAAAATTCTCCTTGTTGTAGGCCCCTCAGGAATTCTCTTTGCAGTCGGAAGTGTCTCTGTTGTAGACCGTCCTCTGGAATTCTCCCTCCAACAGGTTTTCCTATTGCAGTCCTTAGCCAGAGTTTTTCCCTGTTGCGGGCCCTTTTTTGGTTTTTCCCTGTTGCATGCCCTTTCTTATTTTTTTCCTGCAAGTTGTCTACTTCTCTGCAAGCGTCCCTACAACATTAACTACAACAGCCTCCCATCTACCCATAAAAACTATAAGAACTAGAAGCTGCAACCAAATAGGACCACAGTCAACTAGAAGTATCCTAAAGTATTCTTGGGGTTAATTACTAAGTACGAGATGAAGAATTCAAGTTCTACTGACTCAAGGTTAGGAGAAGTTGGATGAACTGGCTGGAAGTAGAAGCTAGCTAAACTGGCCAACTCAGTCCAGCCTCCAGTTGGACCGAAGTGCCTCCTTAGGGGGTTGTAATTGTCACACATTGTTTACCCCCTTTCCTTTTTAGTTTCCCCCTTATTCCAAATTTCTGTGCAGTTTCCTAATTCCTCTAGCTATATTTCTATAATCTCTCATTGTTGGTTGTATATAATAAACTCGTTGGATTAGGTTGATTTGAAAAAAATAATTCTATTTTTTTGTGACTCTTTCTCAAGTGAATCACAAAGATACTCTCTGATGCCAACTTGCCTCATTAAATATTTGAGATATACTCTCAACCTTCTCAAAATGTTTTATTCTTAAATGCTTTCAATAGACACATTCCCTAGAGAGATGTGCACTGCCCTACAAAAATTCTTGGGTCAAGCATGCAAAAATTTATCAAAAAAAAAAAAAAAGGTTAAGCTGGATTCTTAACTTTTTATATTATTGATTTTACGGAATTATAATTAATTTATAATATAAATTTATTATAAATATATTATTTTAAAGTGTAAAAATATATTAACAATATAGTTTTTTTTAATTATAAAATATTTTATTTGAGCAATATTCCTATCTTTCCCAAGCATATCGAACTAATTCTTCATTTCCTTGGAATTTAAGAATCCTCCAAAATCATTGTTAGAGGCATTCTATTTTGTTCTGCATTACTATAAGATCTGATTGTTGAATCATTAACTGTTCCATAATATTTTCAAGTGAAACAAAACTGGAAGTAGATGGTCCTGCGGCTGATGTGGAAGGTCTATCACTACTTCTACTCCTAGATCCAGCAAATGATTCAAATTTATGCACAGTGGGTTTTCCAATGGGTTTAGTGGTTGCAACATTTCTTCATTTTTATCAAATTGTACTCCTGATTGTTCACATAAAGTTAAGATCAGTGTAGGATATCTCAAGCCACTAGTTGTCCCACTTCTAGCAATGTTCTGAACATTATGAACAATAAGAGCACCAATATCAACTGCTTTCATTTGTTGAATGCAGAAATTCAGCATTGTTCTTTCGTTAGTTACTTCGCTCAGGTGATTAGTTGGAAGCAACTTTGCAGAGATGAAGTAATGACATGCCTTGGATTGAATATTTAACATGGAAGTGGAGAAATTGACTTTGTGATTATTTTTAACCTTCTATTCTCCTCTTCCATGAGTGAGATAGGCAATTACTTCATCAAGTGATGAATCAGTCATCACAAATGCACCATACTCACAAAGAAATTCATTTCTCAGTCCATAAAGTGCATTGATTCTTATTCGAGTAAATTCAACTTTCTTACCTCGAACATAAATGTGATTGTCATTGATCACTCGAAGATTGACATAGAATTCTCGAATCACAGGAACAATGGCTACTGCGGTGAAGTAGCAGAAAGTTTCCCACTTCCGAGTAATAATCAACCTTTCGATCTCTCCTCCCGGATTCAAAAATGCTCTCTCCTGAATCAACTTCCTTGAGCCCATTTGAGTATTATAATTATGTTGAGCCTTAAAATTAATAAATCTCCTTGCATCAAAATCTCCCGTAGCCTTTCCTCTTTTTACTCTTGGAGTCATGGAATTTCTATATAAATTCAAATAAAATCCAAATAAATTCACAATATCATAAATAAAATACCAAAAGTAGGAATATTTGGTAAGAAGCTTTTCACAATGGGTTTTTTAAACTTCTTCAAAAACTCTCAAATTTTCATATTTTCAAAATGTAGGGTAAATTCATGATGAAAATAAAAAATTTCTAAGTTAAAGTGAAGTTCTTACTAAGAGAAGATGAAATCCTAGACTTTTAGGCTTTAAAATCTCCTAAAATCCACCGAATGGCAAGCCCTAGGTTGAGTTCGGCCTTGGTCTAGAGGCAGGAGACAACCTAAGCAGTAAAAATGGAGTTTTAAATGGGTATTTTGCAGTTTTAAGTGAATTTGGGCGTTTCCGGGTTACTGGCGCCTCAGGCACCACCACCAAAATTTTTCAGGTTTCATTTTTCATTGAAAATCTGCTTCGTACTGCTCCATGTCATCCTCTAATTAACATAACTAAACACCTATAATAACAATTAAACAATTTTCTAACGCATAATTTCACAAACAGCACAAAAGTCACACACACACACACACATATGTATATATATATATATATATATATATATATATAATCTAAACAATTACAAACTAACAGTTTTCAAGGCAACACATCTAATTCAGCATTGAAATCAAACCAACAAACTAATGTTGCAACTTAAACATCAAATATTTAACAAACAACACAAATAAGGTTCCGCAATAAAAGTAAATTAAATCCAATACAAACACGTAACATATAAAAGCAATTATAACTACAAATTTTGTACTAAAACAAGTTCAAACATCCTTTTCACTTTCATCTACTTGAATGTTTCCTATGGATTGATAGTGCACATACAAGCTGTAAAAAGACTGGTGAGGAAATTGGTCTATTGAATCTTCTTTAACCCAAGCATTTTTCTTAAACATGCACACCAAACCTTCTTTAATACGTCCAGTGTGGTCGAAGTGTTCCTTCATCCTCCAGTCTAGGTGGTCAATCATTTTAGAAATATTTTCAATAGAATGTATAGGATTTTGTACCTCTTTTTCCAACTTTTTAATCCTTTTCAAAAGTGCATTTGAACTAACGCAAGGTTAAATNGGAATATTCTCGATATCAGTTGCATCGGTTTTGGAGGATGTGCTTAAAGAGCACGGGAAGAGGTTCAGCGACCTGGATTTGGTTTCGAGGAAGGCTGAGGAGGCTGGTGAGAGCAAAATTTCTTTTTACCGTTGTTATTTCCCCTTGTTGCGTGATTCAGCAACTGTTGACCTCTTTTATCTTTGCGCTGTTTATTATTTGATGCAAATCTGTTTATGCACTGCTTTTAAGACGAGTACATTTGTGGATCTAAAGATTGGTGATATTTTGAATTATTGTGTTGTTTGTTTAAGGATATTAATTTAGCGCAACTAATGAGATCAGAATTACTGCTCCGAGTAAAGAGTGGTTTAATAGACTTAGCGAAGAGGATTGAAACTGGTTTTGATTTGTGTCATTCTCATCATTTTGGTGGAGCATTGATATAATGTACTAGATCTAACTTGCTGCTATACTTGCCAATTTAGTTGGCCTGTTCATCCTCTTGAGTGGAAATTTTGTTTCTCATTCCGCTTGTTAACTTAATAATTCCATTTTTGATGATTTGTGGTATTTTCTCTGGATGTGTTATAATTTAATGCATAGAAATTAGATGAGTTGAACTAATCGTTGATTCAGTAATTCTTAGGATTCTGTTTAGGAGTAGTTTTTGTTAGATCATCAGTTTTTCTTGCTCTGTAACTTTTTCTAAATAATAAATACAGCTGCGAGACGATATGAGGTAGCCAGATGGCTTAGAAAAACGGTGGGTGTGGTTGGTGCCAAGGATTTGCCAGAGGAGCCTTCAGAAGAGGAATTCAGGCTTGGGCTGAGAAGCGGTTTGATCCTTTGTAATGCGCTGAACAAGGTTCAACCTGCAGCTGTCCCGAAGGTGATTAGCTTGGAAATATCTTTGTCATTTCATGTCTTGAAATTTGAATTCATTTTCTTAATTTCCAGATTCTTCTTAATAATATTGTTTCTGCATTAGCTTGGAAATATCTTTGTCATTTCATGTCTTGAAATTTGAATTCATTTTCTTAATTTCCAGATTCTTCTTAATAGTATTGTTTCTGCATTAATGTAATTTCTCAAATTCTGCAACCTTTTGGTTTCCTTTTTTTATAGATTGTTGCAAGTTCAGGAGATTCAGTGGTTGTTCCAGATGGAGCTGCGTTGTCAGCTTACCAATACTTTGAAAATGTGAGGAACTTCCTCGTTGCTGTCCAGGAAATAGGTCTACCCACTTTTGAAGTGTCAGATTTAGAGCAGGTATGTTTGCAGCTCTTTTTGATATGGAAGCATTACATGTATACCACTCAATTCCTATGTTTTTACATATGTAACACCTAAATTTTAATTTTTACCCATATGCCACCTCACATATGCATAAAAAAGTGCATTTCACTTTTTAAAAGTTAAAATAGTGGTAATTTTTGTGTGATATAAAAGATTTGGGTCGTATAAATATAAAAGGTAAAGTTTAAGTGCTAGATATGTAAATGCCTTGGAATTGAATGGTATGTATGTATATACCCTTTAGATATATACGGTTTTCATACAATTTGATTCATATTATTTAGAGAATAATTAGATTTTGTCGTTAACTTGTTATATAGTCACTTCAAAGATGTTTTCCATGTAGCTGAAAACTGAATGAAGAACATGGCAGACTAAAGATCATTTAGCTCAAAAGTCAAAACTAAATGAAGATATTTTTAATACTGTGTTTTTTTCTAGTACCATGTCTCATTTATAACTTCTGCTTAAGTTAGTTTGATGTTGTTTGATAAAATCAGTGAAAATTTATGTGTTTTACCTTTTTTTGATAAATGTTCAGGGAGGGAAAAACTCAAGAATTGTGAACTGCGTTCTGGCTCTTAAATCCTACGGTGAATGGAGACAAATGGGCGGTGGTGGATCCTGGAGACTTGGTGGGAATGCTAAGCCGGCTATATCTGGAAAAGCTTTCATGAGGAAGAACTTCGATCCTTTCTCAAGTTCTATGGCCAGGTCTCAGTCATTGGATGACCCAGAAAGCTTTTACACTGAACAAAACTCAAATCAAGAATCCCGCGAAATGGTTGTAATGCCAAAATATGACCTTTTAGCATTTAACTATTTGTGCATTATCCTAATGATTTGCTCTGATTTTTGCAGCCGTCGTCTTCTTTAAATGTGCTTGTCCATGAAATTCTTTCAGACAAGAAGCCTGAAGAAGTTCCAGCTGTAATTTATGCTGTTTCTAATTTCCATCGTATTACTTGTTGATTGCTTCTATTGCATTGGCAAGATGAACTTACTATATTATTTCTCAGCTTGTGGAATCTATGTTAAACAAATTTATGAAAGAGTTTGGGCGGCGCATTGCAAGCCAAAATGAGTTGGTATGCTTTTACTCTTCTACTCAATAAGCAATTGTTCAATTTGTAAGATTACGAAAGAGGATTTTATTGAATCTTTTGGAAGCTGGAGCTTGATACTCTTACCTTACATGGACATATAATATCGCCAAACTGACTCCAAATTCTCATTTTTTCTTGATGATCATGCTTGTTCTTTGTTGCTTTGAATGATATGGTTTCTATGTTGTGATTGGGTTCATTAGTAACAAGTGTTCCTTTTTGAAATTTTAGCCTAAATTTTGGTCAATTCTGTGCGTAACAGGTAAAAACAGCTATGAAGGGTTTGCAAGATGACGGTAAATCTTTCTCTAAATTGAAGATTTCTGTGGATCCATCTCCTATTTCCGAATTTAAAGTATGATTTTTCTTTTATACTTTCACATTCACTCAGTCTAGTGATAAATGTTTATTTTGCTGTAGCTCTAGGTTTCTCGGTTAATTGGTTTTTTCTTATGCTCATGAATCATGATGTTTTAACTGCCCTTAAAGAAGGAGAAAGAGGTAATTAAATGCACAACAATCAAGGAGAACTTCCATAGAAACATGAAACATGAAGAGGCAACAAAAGAACAGCTTTTGAAGCAGTACTCGATTATTGAGCGACAACAAAGAGGTATTCAGGTAACAGCTAACTACCACTGAATTTTGTTAAATGTTTTATACTTAGTTTAATTTTGTATCTTCTAATGATTAATTTAACGTGTAGTTCCTTAGACATGATCTTCAAACAGCTAGAGCTGGTATGGAGTTCATGCAAAAGAAATACCTGGAGGAGCTCAAAATTATTGGTATGATACATAAAAAAGT
>JXCR01096646.1:95847-112560 GCA_002079205.1 Phalaenopsis hybrid cultivar | reverse complement strand
TCGAATGTTTGTTAAATTTCCTTAACAATGAAAACATTAGAAATCAGAAATGGAACACAAAATGGTGTAAATGTTCCTGATGCTAACTTGGTCCCAGTCACTTCAACTTCTAGTGTAATTGAACTCATGAACATTGGGTTGAGGAATCGTGCTGTTGGTGCGACAGCTTTGAATGATCGCAGTAGCCGTTCTCATAGGTCTGTTAGTGTTCAAAATATCTCAATTTTACCAAACCATTTGTTGTTTTAGTATATGTTATTGATTGATTATTTGCAGTTGCCTTACTGTTCATGTTCAAGGAAGGGACTTGACGTCAGGAACTATTCTCCATGGATGCATGCATCTAGTAGATCTTGCAGGTAGTGAAAGGGTTGAAAAGACTGAGGTAACTGGAGAGAGGCTAAAAGAAGCTCAACATATAAACAAATCTCTTTCGGCCTTGGGTGATGTGATATATGCCCTTGCACAGAATCATTCTCATGTACCTTATAGAAATAGCAAACTTACACAGTTGCTTCAAGACTCACTTGGTATGCTCTTTACTTTTACCGAAGCTAATTTGACTTATTTTTTAGTGGGAACTACTAGTAATAGTGTCATTACTAAATGAAATGTAGGAGGGCAAGCTAAAACTTTGATGTTTGTTCATATAAGCCCTGAAATGGATGCCGTAGGAGAAACCATTAGCACACTTAAATTTGCTGAAAGGGTTTCTAAAGTTGAGCTTGGTGCTGCTCGAATAAATAAAGAAATTGGAGAATCCAAGGAACTTAAGGAGCAGGTGAAGATTCTAATTTGATTATTTTATCCATATTACTATCTATAGTAAAAGAAATAGTTAATTTTATTTTTTCACAGGTAGGTAGTCTTAGAGCAGCATTGGCAAAGACGAGGGGAGAATCAGAGCAGTTTCAAGCTATTATCCAAACTGATCCATCAACATTGAAGACTAGAGCATCATCTCCTTCCTATTTGAATAAACATGGAGTAGATTTTCTAAGTTTTGAAAACAGAAACCATAGACAACCTATGGAGGAGGTTGGCAACATAGAGGTAATTATTAACTATTTGATGTTAACCTTTGAACTTTGCTTGGTATATAATCTATTTATCTTGATTTGTGTAAAATGTTGGTGTTTGGTCTTGAGCCATTTCAAAATTTCTTGATCAATACAAAATGCTTAAGATCTCTAATTTTTTATAAATATTGGATTGAGCTTTTCAATGATATGATTAAATAATTTATTGGGCTTGCTGATTTTAGAGATCTTGGTAAATATTATAATTGATTTTATTTCTCTTTATACACGGCTTATTCTATAGTAAGCCTAAGAATGAGGTGTTTGTCATCCAACGACAAGAAGCAAATAAAGAGAAGAATGGAATTAAAATGGACTATTATTTGAGAAAGAAAAGATTTTTGGTGCCAAAGGAGTGCTTATTGTAGATATGACCAGGAGACCCTGCCCTTGCTAAAACTGAAAATAAGAAAACCCCTTCTCTCTAGAAGAATCCAAAGTCCCTTACCCCTCTATCAGTCATTACTCTCCTTATTTTCAACATTATATGAAGCACAATATCTGCATATACTCCTATTGAAACTTAATGGATTGTTCAATAAACATTAGTGGATATAACACCAAACCATATAAACTTGTCGTTCATTTTTGTGATCTGTGTTTTATTTATTTGTCATCTTACTCAATTTGTAGTGTTTCTTGTCATCATCATAACTATAACAATGAGAATTTTAGTTTAGAAATTTTTTATATTAAGAGTTTAAAGGGCGGAAAGATTGAAATCAACTAGTTCAATGCCAAAACTTAGACTTCAATGGCCAAAATTTGGGTTCTAAAAGATGCTAATAGAGAACTATGTGCACCATATCAGCTATTGAAAGCAGTAAACTTATGTTGGTTTCTTGAAATGAGAAAGAAGAGAAAAGAGAATTGTTGAAGATTGAAGGAAAAATTAGAACCACACACCTTTTGTGTAGCCTTATAATATTTATACTTGGAGCTAATAACAAACTTCCAAGACAAAGACCTAAAAATCAGCCAAGAAAATAACAAGAAATAAAATTCAAGAAAAAAATAACAACTAACTCCTAATATTAAGGAACAAACTAAATTCAAATAAACCTAGACTCAATAAGCAGTCCTAAGCATGTATTCCAACACTCCTCCTTGCTTTAGGATCTGCGAACACCAAGTTTCTGCCTTAGAAACTCAAACTTGCTGATTGGAATTGACTTTGCAAGCAAATCTGCCAATTGATCTTCAGATTTGCAGTAAATCAGAGTCACAAATTCTTCTTTCTGCACTTCTCTTAGAAAAAATAACTTGATGTTGAAATGCATAGTATTTCCATGAAACACAGAGTTATGAGAAATGACAATGGTACGAATATCGACACCATTGGTAATCAATTGCATGTTGTCACCATAAACACGAATGAGTTTTGAATCACTTAACCAAGCTTTATCGACATCATCTTCCAAGTCCGCATGTTTCGTCATTGGCACCGTTTTGATGAAGCCCGAGCTTGACTCGGATTTCTCTTCCAGCACTTGTTTTGTGGAACTTTGTTGCCTTTGAACTTGAGATTGCAAAGCAGTCATAAATATTAATAGATCATCTTTTTCTTTTGCAGCGAACAATGCTTTTTCAGCGACATCTTTTAATCGAGCTTCCGCATATGCCTGTGAAACCCTGGTGCTTTCTTCAACTCGAACTACAACCGCTTCTTATAAAACAAGTTCTCTAGCTTTTGCGAGCTTAGAACGCCAAAAATGTGCCACTTGAAGAGCAGAGTTTATCTGCTTGAACAGGATTTCTCCATCTCTGATAATTGTTGCAACCTTTTCTTCTGATTCTTTTAACTTAAGAATGGTTTCTTGAAGTTTTTTATTTGAATCATTAGTCAGTCCAATTTCTGTGTAAGCAAGCCTCTTCTCTTCATCCATAGCATGCAGCTACTTCAGCAGCCTGAGTTGTCTCAATTAACTTGTCTGCTAACTCACGTATGGTTGAATCTCTTGCACGTAATTCTTTGGCCAATTGCTGAAGTTCTTCTTCTTTAACTCGAAGTGTTTCCTTCATTATCGTAAGATCATCTAATTGGCCTTCATTACCCTCATTAATCAATGAAACTTCTAGTGAGTGGGCATGTTTTACAGAACTTTCATTAGGAAAAGAGCCAAAAACCTCCTGCTCCTGCATTGGATTGAGTGAAAAACTCCTCCTTGTCATCTTAACTTCAAACATCCTTTGGCCTGTAGCATCCTCTATCACACAAGCCTTCTCCATAAACATCACTTTGAATCGCTTTTCTATTAATTGACCAACACTGAGCAAGTTTTGATCAATATCTGGTACGCGTAGAGAACATCGGTGATCAACTTGGTTACTGAACAGCTTGCACTTGCCACGGCCACGGTGCCCTTTCATGGTAATACTTACTTGAAAGGGTGGTTCCCACGTAAATAAGATATGTAATTTTCAAGGATGTTTTCATTTGTGGTTAAACTATCCTCTATTCTTCTAGTGTTGAGCATTGTTGCAATTAAAGATTTATATCTTGAGTGGATGAATGTCAAGACATTTTCTTTATGGAGATTTGGAGAAATATTTCTACAGTTCTAACTTGAAGGCTTTCTTGAGCCTTGAAAGTAAGCCTTTTGTCTACCAAAAAGAAAAAAGAACTTAATGACTAGAAAGAAACACCTCATCGTTGGTTCCAAAAAAATTGATAGATTCATGATAAGGAAAATGGTTTTACTCATAGCAACATGAATAAATCAAGGGAAGAAGCATTAATATTAAAAAAAAAACCAATAATATAGAATAGATATAATTATTATTTAAATAGAAGAATTACTATAGTCTTTTATGGAAGGAGAAAGTCATCAAATTTCAGCTCAAATTACCTCCAAGCAACATAAATATAATGAATGTTTCCAATATATTTTCTAATAAAGCACACTATTTATCTATATTGATGTGAGCAAATGATTGTTATCTCATTCTATAACAACTTAATGTTTTCCTTCGTATCAATTTATCTTTATGGGAAGTCAAATGCGCGCGTGCCTCAGTCATAGTAAACCAACTTGATGTTTTCCTTTGTAGCATTGTATCTTTATTGGAAATTAAATGGGCGTGCCTCATTCATAGTTTCATGTTTTAAATTTTTGCCAGCACTATTTCAAAAGAGTGGATCAAATAATTTATTTCATAATGATGAATGTAATCGAACATGATGATGATGCTTTCATTGTTATGATTGTAAATAAAGCTTCAAAAGGAATCATTTGATATCCTACAATAATAAAAAATGATAATAAAACTAGAAGAAGGTATAAAAAGAGAGGTAGGATGCCATTTGAGAAAGAAAGGGAGGAGTGTGCTTGTGGGGAGAGGCCTTTGGCTTTTCAAGAGAGAAATTATGTTAGTTTTGGTTTTAACAAAAGGAAAAGCTTTTGGCCATAGCAAGGAGTTGACTTCAAATGAAAGGTGTGCTATTTTCTTTATTTATGGTAAGAGTTGAAATTTTTGGTCATAAAAAGGAGAAAATCTAATTTGCATTTCTCAAAGAAAGAAAGGATGATTTCTTAAAGAAGAAAGGAATAAGGTAACTATGATAGCTTTTGCATGGCTATCTTGTTTGTATTCGTTGATATTCATGTGCTTATCTTCAACTTTGTACAAAAGGTGTTATCTTTTCATATATATCTTTAATAGATTGTTCGATTTATATATAGTCATGGATATAGATTAATTTTTTAGAATCACAAATTTTCATTCCTTGTGTTTTACATCTATACATTTCTTTTTCTCTCATATTGGTTTGATTTTTGCTCAAAATTTTATTTCTAGTAATACCTTGATGAAACATGCATAGTCGTACGTAATTTGGTATAAAAATATTATGAGTATGTGAAGCATGAACACATATCCAATATGGCTGTAAATTGGTTTTTTTTTTTGTTTTACTTATTTATTTATTTATAGCCGTATGCAATTTGATATACAAATATTATGAGATATGTGAAACATGAACACATATCCATGATGGCTGTAAATTAGTTTTTTTTTTGTTTTATTTATTTATTTATTTATTATTATTATTATTATTATTATTATTATTATTATTATTATTATTACAATCTTTCGGATATTTGGTGTTGATTTTAACCAACATTCCTGTGATATATACACACGAGACAGTTTTTCTTATTTTTTTTAAGAGGCTATTTATCTTTGTATTCTAATCTATTAAATTTATAATGGGGGTAACCTAACCGTACCCAACCTTCACTCTTGCTATTCTAATTTATGTGTAAACACTGATTACAAAGGTATTTTTGAGGTTTGCATCGAGGCCAGACAAGGTAGGTTCAACTTTATTTTTATTCTAATGATACCTTGATGAAACATGCAACATTGTACTTAATTTATTTAAATATAATGTGATATGCCCAAGCATGAACACATTTTCAAGAAGACATTTGTGTTTTTTGGCATGCTTCATTCTGTTCTTTCATGGTTATTGTGTTGATTTTAAATCAATGCTTTTTCGATTTCTATACATGCTCATTTGATACAAACTTCATCATTTCTTTATCGGTAGGTTAAAAATGCTTGGGACAGTCAAGTTAGATTAAAGCATTGCCATAAGCGCCGAGAATTCACTTTTTACATCCAACTAGTGGACCGGCAATCCCAAACTTCAACTTAATTAATATAAATTATCAAATTAGTAATTTTAATTCTATGTAAATATATTTCAATTTATAACTAGTTAATTTGCTTTTTAATTTTTTCATTGATTTCTCCACTACATCCTCTCAAAATATTGAAGGCCTACGGCCAGTTCACCTTCATCTACTTTCATCTCTAATCTTTGCTAGCTTCTCCTTTTAGACTCCCTCGATGTTGTGTTTTTCATAAATATTTCTTTTTTGTCTTCGTCAAAGAGCAAACAAAACACACTAATTATTTTGTTTCATTTTTATTTGTAGTTTGTTTGATTTTTAATGCTTTTGCGAATCATATGGTCGAGTTTTCCTTTTTTTTAATCTCTTATCTGATTCTATTAGGCAATTTTTTATTTATGAAATTTTAAGGTACTTCAATTACATCCATGTACACATTTGTACATAGTTAAACATATTCATGTCTCTATAATAACTGTTTATTAACTTATGCATTAAAAGAATTACATTTGTACATAGTTAAACATATTCATGTCTCTATAATAACTGTTTATTAACATGCATTAAAAGAATTCAGCTATGCATTTTAACCTCGTCTGCTTTATATTGCAATTACCCATTGATAGACGATGTATAAATTCCATGACAGGCAGTACAAATGTAACGTTCCAACGCAATTTAGCACTACATAAAACATAAAATGTCATGGCTTTCCTTGTATCTTCTTCCAACTTCAAATACAGTTTGTATGTAATTCTTTTTCTAATTTTTTCAAGAGAAAATATATTTTCTTTTTCTAATTCTTTCTGTATCATTCTTTGATGCTGGCTATTCCTCGTCAATAGGCACGAAGCAACCCCGGAAGTAAAAAAAAGCCGAGCTTTGACCTCCAAGATTTGTTGATGGGAGAAGACAGTCTTCCCTGGTCCAACTCCAGTCCATTAAAAGCTTGTCGCAATGGAGAAGATGATAAAGACACAAGCTCTGGAGATTGGGTGGATAAGGTTATGGTGAACAAGAATGAAAATTCTCTCAGCCATGGTGACGGTGGAAATTTCGCAACCCCGCCTGATTTCTTCTATCAGAGGTATGTTTCTGATAGTTCATCCTATCAAGATCAGCCCTACAGCAGAAGCGGACATCAAAGGAAAGATAGTACAGAGTTTGAGATTCAGAGACATAGGTTTGATTCTGTAACCACGGATGATTCTGATGATCTGGACGTTGCTACAAGTGATTCCTCAGAAGCTGATGCATTGTGGCAATTCAACCTTCCAAAATCTGCATGTAATAGCAACAGTGGCGGTTCCAAGGTCAAAAAACCACCAACGAAACCAAGTCCGGATTTCAGGTAAGATGAGCAAAAACCAGTTTTTTTAATGTATTTTTCTGCAAAGTATAAGAATTTTACGTTATATTGAATTATGCAAGCCACCTTAGCCCTATTGAATGAGAAACATAAGCAATTACATTTTGTTTAAATGACCCAAAATCTTCAGGACTCCAACTTATGCATATATTCCATCGTCATCATCATCAAAGAAGATTTCTAGTGGAGCAAGTAGAATATCAAGGCAACTAAGCTGTGCTGGACGGGAGGCGAAAAGAACTGCTTCTGGTGGAAAATTGAGCAGTGGAAAGTAAGGAGCTATACTGATTTCCATTTTTTTTCTCATTTTAGGATCGATTTTATTATTATTATTGTTATTATATGAGTGTAAGAGAGGTTTGAGTGCCTTACTCAGTGGATTGGGCGCAAAACATGGGGTTTGTTTGCTCATGGTTTTGTTGATTGGCTTGTTTGAGGGATGGATAATGTCTTGATATATATATTTTTAAAGTTATTATTTCTTGATGTTTATACTATCATGTCATTACTGTCAATTGAAAGAAAACTTGATTCAGGGTATGAATATTTTAAGCGGCATTTACATACGTACCGACCAATGTTTATATATTTACATAACTAACTCCAAAACTTTGCTTTTTTTACATTTATATCCGCCAAATCTTTCATATCATATAAAAAGTGTCATTATTTTTTACATTTAAGAATTGAAATGCACCTTTTCGTGTATGAAGAAGGTGCTATATAGATATAAAAATTGCAGTAGGTGTTAAATATATATGACTATATAAGAATTGAGTGGTATTTATTCTATCTTCAAATTTTGTGGTTTCTAGTGTAATGTTAAAAATAAAGATACATAAAAGTATGGAGTAAAGCAGAAAACAATCATGATCCATAAAAATGCAATTAGTTTATTTCACATGTTCTTAAAAAGAGATTGAAATAAATTGCCCTTGGACAACTGTTTTTATGAATTGCACTATTATCTCTCCCAAAGAATATATACTTGACATATTTGATTGTGAGTAGATAAAAGGATGAGATTTTCTAATGCTTGCGGCAAGTTAAGATAGTGATTTCATTAAAAGTACTAAAAATTGAGAGAAGTTCAAGCTTTGGAGTAATGTATGATCATATGCTAGGGTATCATCACTCAAATTTTATAAATGTCAATAATAATTTTGTTGATCTTCAAGTTCAATGATATTGTATGCTTTTGAACAGCGAAGAAATGCATGTTATTGCTATTTTGACTGGTACTCATGTGGACTCCAAAAATTCTAACGCCTCCTCGGGACTCCTGCATTTATGTTTAATTTATTTGTTGAGAGAGCTTTGGAGGGTCAAATATTCAGAAGATGGATTGATTTGTAGTCAAGACATTATCCAGCGATTTTGCCCTCATTTAGTGAGGATTTTTTGATTTGGGGTTCAAGGTTTCTTATAGGCGTAAGCCCTTAAATTAATTACCCCCATGATAGAAGGAGGACACTTCTGATTAAAGCTAGTCCTTAATAATTGAGTATTCAACATATAATAACAACAGACTTAGAATTTAAGTTACAAAAATTATCACATGAAGCATAAAACAAATGTTGGGAGAAGTGAAGATGAAAACCGGTCAAGATCTCATGGTTATATCGTCCCGGGTCATTGTGGTCACCGTTCTACTTTATTAGAGGAGGTACTAACCCAACGTTGCTGAAGAATCATTGTTAACAACCATATTTTGCATCGTCTAAGGTACTCTAGTTGATCAGGGTGGATGTTTGTCTAACGGGACATTTAAATCGACATTAGCTAACATAAGATTTTATGTCAATCAATTGTACATTTATGCTGCACAACTCAGTGAGTAAAAAGCCATTGAGGAACATATGGGTTGCAGCCGTAACTGTAATATAATTGTGTCATTTGGCGGCAACCACTCAGTCAAAGGACTATAGTCGTAACAACTATTTTGTGGTGTCATTTGAGGGTGAAATCACACAGACAAAAGACTTGGGCCATGTCCTTATTGACATGTAATTACTTTGATTGTGAATAAATGATTATTGTTAATATGATGTTAGTTTTTTGTGACCTGAAGTCAATCAGAAATTTGTCACCCTAGACAAAATGTTGTGGAGGGTGGACGGAGTTTGCTTTAAGTTTTTAAGGATTGATTATAACTTAGAAGCTTTGGTTGATTAATTTAAAATCTTGATTTTAAATGTTAACCCTTTCGGATGAAATATTCTATCAAATCAGCCATCATTGGGGAGTTGAGCATTTTAAACTTTTAAATTTGAAGGGGGGCATTTAGTTTTTTTTGTTTAGACTTTTAGGGTAAGAGTCATGCAAACTGCTAGTCATATAAGGAGGATGATCAGACAATGCGATTTAGATGCTTATTTCAAAATTATTAGACTCATCGGTCCTTACGAGGAGGAGGATCAGACTAGTTGGGTGTTGCATTTTTCATGGAATGTAAAAGCACCACAACTTGCATTTTTCATGGAGTGTCAAGGCATCTCAACTTGCATTTTTTATGGATTTTCAAGGCATCACAACTTGCATTTTGTTTGTATGAATAACCAAACTAACACATGGGATGTTGCATGGAACATAAAGCTAACACATAAGATTTTGCATGAAATATAAATCCAACACATGAGATTTTACATTGAACATAAAGCTAACACAAGAGATTTTGCATGGAAAAAAAAGTTAACCACTTGAGATTTTTGCTTTGGATGAGACCTAAATTTAACACATGAAGTTTTGTTTTGGGTGAGACCTAAATTTTACATTTGAAGTTTCATTTTAAAAATGAAACTACCACATAATTTTTCTATTTAATGGAACCTAAGTCTACCACATGATTTTTATATTGCATAAGGCATAAGCATAAGTATAAGCATATGAGTTCTCCATTGCATGAAACATGATATAACCATATGATCTTATTGCACAATACATAAACATAATCACACAATTTTGCATGAGATATAAACACAAACATGTGGAAATTCTTTTATACGAAAGAAAACTTAACCACATAAAAGTTCTCTCCTTTTTTTTAAGACTAGGATTTTCAGGTATGCTATAAAGGAAGAAAGTGGTGATGATTAGGTTTAGGGTTATCGGGTAGGGGGAGAAAGGGAAATGTGATGTTGTGTTGTGTGGAATTTTGAGTAATCTAGGAAGGAAAGGGGGCGAGGTGTTTATGTGGGGTTTCATGTAGGCTACAGAGAAAGGGAATGTGTAGGGTTTAGGTGGGGTTTCATGTAGGAAAGTGAGGGAGAGAATGTGAAGAACTTGAGTGAGATTTCATGTAGTCTAGGAAGGGAGAGAGGATGAGGTATTTGGGTGAGGCTTTGAGTAGGTTAAGAAGGGAAAGAGGGTAAGGAATGTGAGTGGATTTTCATGTAGGCTAGGAAGAGTGTGAGGTTGAAGGAATGTGAGTGGAGATTCAAGTAGACTTGGAAGAGAGTGAAGGTAAAGGAATGTTTGAGGTTTCAGGTAGGTTAGGAAAGAAAGAAGTGGTGAGTTTTAGGTGAGTTTTCATGTAGTGGAAGGAAGAAGAAATGGATGGAAGGGTTTAGGAATTTGGTTATGAGAGAGGTGGAAAAGAAATGAGGGAGAAAAGTGGAATTTAGCCATTGTGTAAGATGAAGGAAGTGGGAAGATTGACATGATTCAACCATGGTGGAAAGAAAGGAAAAAGGGGGAGATTTACCACAATTTCATAAACTAATTCATGCAAAACTTTGAAATAAGCGAGAGAAATTGAGTTATACCTTCTCTTGGAGAATTTGTTGATTGTCTTTCTTGAATGAGAGGTGATCTCTTTGCCTTCTTTGGTGTAGAGATTGGGTTTCAGATAGAAGAGAAAGAGACAAGGGAATGAGGAGAGGGATTTTGGGTTTTGAAGAAGAAAGGAGAGGGAGAAGGCGCTAAGTCCTTGGAGGAGACAGGAGGGAGAGGGTGGTTTCAGGAAGAGAAGAATGAGAGGAGGGTGGGGGGGAATTTTGGGTAAGGGATTTTAAGTGGAGGGGAAAAGGGACGAAGGAGTTATGGAAAGAAGAGGAGGGAAATTAAAAAAGAATAGGGGGTACTTTGAATTTTCGGGTGTTAGTTATGATGGTTATGACCAAAATGACAAACCTGTCTCATTTAAAAGAGACAAATGCAAGGAATCCAATAGTGCAATTGATATTAGATGAAGTGGTATTCAACTAAAGAGATTTCAATTTGAAGTGAATAGGCCGTTATGAGTGGTTATGACCAAAATTTTTTACCTTGGCTCATTTGGCACATAAAAATGCAAGAAATTAAATGATGTAATTGCTTTTGGTAAAAGTGAGTCTTATCTCAAGATATTTCAAATCAATGTGAGGGTCCCACCCTACAAGGAGAAACTTTGGTGACTTTTGAATAAAAATTTTAATGGGTTTTAATTTATTAAATTAAATATTTTTAAGTCACATTTATTTTGGTTAAAATTTGATTTTGATTTGAGTTCATTTTGAGTCAATTATAATGTTTATTTTTTATTATCAAAATTATTAACCAAATTATTGTAGGCTTAACGGGCCTACAAACAGAGTTTGATTTGTTTATGGATGGTTCATGTGAAAGATTTTGACGATCTAGGTGTATTCATGCAGTTCATTTTGAAAAATAATAATTCATTAAAAAATTTCTTATGTAAGACCATTTTTTATGCAGGAAAATCTAAAACAAAGAGTTTTACGTAAAAAGTGTGTCTAATTATCATCAAATTGGTTTGCACACTTCTCATATATGATTGAATGAGAATAACTTTATATATGCTTAAAAATATAATACTGCTGCTAAAAGATTTAATTCCTCAGCAACGACACCAAAAACTTAATAACAGTTATAAATTCGATAAAGATAAGATTTAATTCCTCAGCAACTGCACCAAAACTTAATAACAGTTATAGATTCGATAAAGATTTATATATAAAATATTCAATAATGGTAAAGTCACACTTATCAACGCAAGTATACGTATCGCTCAAATAATATAGGGCTCTAATGGAGTCCTAGATATCGATCCCACAGGGAGTAATATTAGAAGCTACGAACTAAGATCTTAGAAAAGTAATACTTAATCACAACAATGGATTTCAAATTGTTTATCTGCCACTAATAGGCAATTGAAATAAATATGTAATAACTAATTATACTAATAAAGGTTTTAATGTGATATTCAATATATAAGAAAACATCATTCACCTTGTCAAGAAATTATAGTGAATAGATAAAGTGAATCAGTTTAAATTGTATTGTGCCAAATAGAAGCATACATATTCATTACCCTTTGGTCCAGACATAAAGAACATTGACTAATCCTACGCTTGTTTACTGAATCTGTGGCTAGGCTGGGAGGATATCGACACTCACTTCGGAGCTCCCATGTTCACTTCGCCTGAGGGCTAACATTTACACTTCAACACCCAAATAATAGGACCGAATTGGGGATTTTAGTCATCCACTCTAAAATCTCCAATTCTACGCTCGATAATTTTTATTTCCCTATTTATTTGCACCAAATTGGGGATTTTAGTCTGTCACTCTAAAATCTCCAATTCTACGCTCGATAATTTTTTTTCCATATTTATTTGCACCCAACTTTTCACTCTAAAATCTCCAATTCTACGCCCGATAATTTTATTTCCCTATTTATTTGCACCCAACTTTCCTCTAAAATCTCCAATTCTACGCCTGATAATTTTATTTCCCTATTTATTTGCACCCAACTTCTAATCTAAAATCTCCAATTCTACGCCCGATAATATTATTTCCCTATTTATTTGCACCCAACTTCCGAGGGCTTTGAAAATCTCCAATTCTACGCCCGATAATATTATTTCCCTATTTATTTGCACCCAACTTCCAAGAGCTCCAATTCTACGCCCGATAATATTATTTCTCTATTTATTTGCACCCAACTTCCAAGGGCTTGGTCCAATTCTACGCCCGATAATATTATTTCTTTATTTATTTGCACCCAACTTCCAAGGGCTTTTACAATTCTATGCCCGATAATAATATTTCCCTATTTATTTGCACCCAACTTCCAAGGGCTTTGATCTTTATGCCCGATAATATTATTTCCCTATTTATTTGCACCCAACTTCCAAGGGCTTTGACCTCTAACATCTACACTTCAACACCCAAATGATAGGACCGAATTAAGGATTTTAGTTTGTCACTCTACAATCACCAAGTTTCCTCCCTAAATCTTGGATGTAATCTTCACTTTAGTTGTAAAACTCAACATATTTTAACAAATTACTCCCTGAATCTTGGATGTAATCTTCACTTTAGTTGTAAAACTCAACATATTTTAACAAATTTATCCCTGAATCTTGGATGTAATATTCACTTTAGTTGTAAAACTCAACATATTTTAACAAATCAAATATCTCCAATTCTACTCCCGATAATTTTATTTCCTTATTTATTTGCACCCAACTTCCAAGGGCTTTGACCTCCAAAATCTCCAATTCTATGCCCGATAATTTCATTTCCCTATTTATTTGCACCCAATTTCTAAGGGCTTTGACCTCCCTGAATCTTGGATGTAACATTTCCCTATTTATTTGCACCCAACTTCCAAGGGCTTTAACCTCCCTGAATCTTGGATGTAATCCTTCCCTATTTATTTGCACCCAACTTCCAAGGGCTTTGACCTCCCTGAATCTTGGATGTAATCTTCACTAGACCGAATTGGGGATTTTAGTCTGTCACTCTAAAATCTCCAATTCTACTCCCGATAATTTTATTTCCTTATTTATTTGCACCCAACTTCCAAGGGCTTTGACCTCCAATGCCCGATAATATTATTTCCCTATTTATTTGCACCCAACTTCCAAGGGCTTTGACCTCCCCAAATCTCCAATTCTATGCCCGATAATTTCATTTCCCTATTTATTTGCACCCAATTTCTAAGGGCTTTGACCTCCCAAATCTTGGATGTAATCTTCAAACTCAACATATTTTAACAAATCAATTGGCAGATTGAAAGTAAATTAAGATCGAAGTGAAAAAATCAACACAATTTTTTTAATAATTGGCCAGATTGAAAGTTAATTAAGATTGAAGTGAAAAGATCATCACAATTTCTTAAAAAAACCAATTCAAATCACCATTTCACAAATCTCAAGACAAGGAGAAAGACAGAGAAAACTACTCAGATCTCATAATCACCATTTCACAAATCTCAAGACAAGGAGAAAGACAGAGAAAACTACTCAGATCTCATGGGAAGATCGAAGTGAAAAGATCATCACAATTTCTTAAACATTTTCATGGCTTCACCAATTTAAAAACCATTTCACAAATCTCAAGACAAGCAGAGAAAACTACTCAAAACTCATGGGGAAGACACAACAAAACTCGGAATTCATATATAAAAACAAAGTCATACAAACTACAACAAGTAAATAATACTTATCTCTAATTTCTCCCCAAGCAAACTTCTCGAAGTTCCCCTGAATCTCTTCCTTTCCTTACAACACACAGAATTCCTCTTCAAAGCGGCAAGGAGAAAGAAATTTCTCACTTTCCCTCCACTCTTACAATCTCTCAAAGGATTCCTCAAAATTTACTCTCTACTAAACTCTCTACACACTAATGGAACCTCTCTAACCTCCGGAACCTCTAAAGCCTCTTTCTAGCCTCTCTCTNTTCTCCCCAAGAACACTCCTCGAAGTTCCTCTGAATCTCTTCCTTTCTTTACAACACACAGAATTCTTCTTTCAAGCAGAAAAGAGAAAGAAATCTCTCACTTTCCCTCCACTCTTACAATCTCTGGAAGAATTCCTTACAATATTGAAACCTTTCTAATCTCTAGGAACTCTCTCTAGCACTTCCATTACTCCTTAGATTATTTTCCCTCTTTCTCAGGCTTCGAATTTTCGGCCAAAATAGTCTTTTAAAGTTGTGGATGAGCTTTCCCAAGAGTTGCCTAAGCATCCCTTCAAATTTGGCCTTATCGAAAGCTTGTGTAGGCATAACCGTGAAGCTCTCTGTCGGCGGCCTCGAGGGCGCCGTCGGCGGACTTCTGAAGAATTTTGTCATGTAGCCTCGGGAAAAACTCCCCGTCAGCGGGTTCGAGGGCGCCGTCGGCGGCCTAGTTCAAATTTTGACATTTTG
This sequence comes from Phalaenopsis hybrid cultivar, assembly GCA_002079205.1. NCBI lineage: Eukaryota > Viridiplantae > Streptophyta > Magnoliopsida > Asparagales > Orchidaceae > Phalaenopsis > Phalaenopsis hybrid cultivar. The sequence goes on along the minus strand of JXCR01096646.1, from coordinate 97,321 downwards.
GTCTTGTTCACTCCAAATTCACTCCTTTTTGCATCTTTTTGCTCTAATGACCCTAATTCGTCATTCTTGCAACAAAACATAAAAAATACCCATTCTTAAAGTGCAATATCATAAAAAATAGTATAAAATAGGTATGAAAATCTCAACATTTTTTTCCTCTTATCAAAATCCCCTAAACTTAACTATTACTTGTGCTAAAGTAATTTTAGTACTATATAAAAGTTATGATCTGGNAGATAATTTTGGATAGTAACTAATGATAGAGAATAACATTTAATTGTGATATTCAATATATAAGAAAGCATCATTCTCCTTGCTTTACAGATTTAATAAAAAGTACTTTTCTCTGTCTTTCACAAATCTCGAGACAAGGAGAAAGACAGAGAAAAGTACTCAGAACTCATGGGAAAAGCACAACACAACTTGTAATTCATAAATAAAATCAAAGTCATACAAACTATAACAAGTAAATAACTTATCTCTAAATTTCTCCCAGGAACACTCCTCGAAGTTCCTCTGAATCTCTTCCTTTCTTTACAGCACATAAAATTCCTCTTCGAAGTAGCAAGGAGAAAGAAATCTCTCACTTTCCCTCCACTCTTACAATTTCTCAAAGAATTCCTCACAATTACACGCTCTAGCAAGCTCAAATGGAACCTATCTAACCTCCAGGTCTCCAAAAGTCTCCTCCTCTCTTCTTATTTTCGGCCAAAAATGTTCTCTTTAAAGATGTGGATGAGTTTTCCCAAGAGTTACTTACGCACCCATCCAAAATTTGGCCTTATCCCTTGTACATGTCACCTAACCGTCGATCCCGCCGTCAGCGGCCTCGATGGCGCCTTTGGCGGCCTTCTAGAGAATTTGTCCTGTAGCCTCAGGAAATCTCGCCGTCGGCGGCCTCGAGGGCATCGGCGGCGGCCTTGAGGGCGTCGTCGGCGGCCTAGTGCAATTCTCCATATTTTGGTCCTTTTTGCTCCAAATTCGCTCCTTTTTGCATCTTTTTGCTCCATTGACTATAATTCATCATTCCTGCAACAAAACATCAAAAATACATTTCTTTAAACTGCAATATCATTAAAAACAGTATAAAAGAGGCATAAAAATCTCAACATATTTTCCTTTGGTCAAAATCCCCCAAACTTAATTATTACTTGTCCTCAAGTAATTTTAGTACTAAAAAAAATTATGATCTACTGCAGTAACATTTTAATTCAAAAACACTATAAGTTTGATTTAGATAAACATCATAGTGAGATTTTCAGAAAAAATTTAAGTAATTGAATTAACTCTGTATCCATCAGATTATCTAGTCATCAAGTTTTAAGAGTTCTAGTTTTCTATTTATTTCAAGAATGACTATAGATTGCAATATTAAGTCACTTAGAATATCCAAAAGATAAGAACTTCATGAGAACTCTATTAGTAAAAAGATCTATTCCATAAATATAAGTTCAGGAATGTATTTAAGTTTTCC
>JXCR01096646.1:70850-94816 GCA_002079205.1 Phalaenopsis hybrid cultivar | reverse complement strand
TTTTTAAATATGAAATAAAGGTGGAAAGAAAATACTATAAATATAAATCATACCTCAGTATTGTAGGTATTTTTATCATTCTAAAATTTCTACAGGCCTTCTCCAAATTTAACTTCACATGGTCTGAAATATCAGGAGCTTTCTACACATATAAATCATTAGAGGAATTTCTAGGAAATGAAATTTTGAAACAAGTATAAAACTAAAACAAACACAACATTTCCTAACACAACCATAATACTAAAATAAAAAAATACTTAATTGAAAATAAACATTACATCACATTACAATCCTCAAAATACACTAAATGAAAGTCCAATTTCATACCATTCATTTTTCTCATAAAAAGATTACATAACATAAAAATAAATAAAAATACAAACATAAGTCATCAATCTCATTCTAAAATTCTCATAAAAAGATTACATAACATAAAAATAAATAAAAATGCAAACATCAGTACATCAATCCCATTCTAAATATCAAAATCCCAAACTTTCGTCGTCGCCTTGATCAGCAGGTGGATCGGGTTGATACTGAGCATATCGCGGGCATTCAGGTAATGTAACATCAGGCTCTCTTCTGTAGTGTCGGGCCTGAGCATCATAATAGGCTATTTCAAAACCAGAATGCCTCTGCAGGTACTCACTATCATAATCATGTCGGCGTTCTAAACCTCTGATCCTCTCATTTATCAAATCTATGCTCTTCCGCTGCAAGGTCAACTCATTCATCAAATCTGCTAAGGTAGGGGAGCTNAGTTGTGGATGAGTTTTCCCAAGAGTTGCCTAAGCACCCCTCCAAAATTTGTCCTCATCCAATGTATTGTTGGACATAACCGTCGATCTCGCCATCGGCAGCCTCGAGGGTGCCGTCGGCGGGCCTTCTAAATTATTAAATATGGAGTCTCGGGAATTTCTTGCTGTCGGCGCCGTTTGGCTCGCTGTCAGCGCCCTAGTTCAAATCTTCACATTTTGGTCCTTTTCGCTCTAAATTTGCTCCTTTTTGCATTTTTTTGCTCCAATGACCTTAATTCATCATTCCTGTAGCAAAACATCAAAAATACCTTTCTTTAAAGTGTAATATCATCAAAAACAGTATAAAATAGGTATGAAAATCTCAACATGTTTTCCTTTGGTCATTGAACATCATACAACTTATAAAATAAAATTTTGATCATTGTATTGGTGTGTGAAAAAAAAAATAATTATTTCAGGGTGTTAGGAGCACTATTCATGCATGAAATTTCTAAATGTAATATTTTACGTGAAAGTTGTTAAATAATCATCAAACTTGTTTGCAAGGTCATTATATGTGATAATAATCATTATGCAACTTTCAGAGTAAAGTTTCAAGTTCTATGGTGTTAAATGGAGAAAATGAAAATTTTAGGCCCTATTTAGGGCAGCTGCAACTGCCTTAAGAAACGCTGAACAAGAGCTGTTGTGGATAAGTTGGCTGTCTGTTTGTTTTTTGTAGTTTGAAAATAGTTGTGCTGCAGCTATTTCTACACAAATGAACATTCTGTCCTAATATATTAATATTGTCTGCAATAGAACATTCATACCAATCTATTTTATGCTTTAGAATAAAAAATTCATTGAAGAACATTATAAAAAAAAAGAAGATTCACACTAACGATTTTTTAAAAATGCAGATGACGTATGTCACGAGCTAAGTCACCCTCCAATGATACTCTCCACGCCCGATCACTCTTGGCGGTGGAATCTTCCAACCTATCTGCCCACCGAAAAATGTCACAGTTTTCATCGACTCTTCTTGGACACCTGTAAAACTGTCCCCCGTAGCTATGTGAATGACGTGAAGTTAGTAGGGAACATTGAAGTCCACAGTGCCAGTGTAATCCTCGTGAGTTATGTGACTGACGTGAAGTAGCAGTGCTTGAGATGTGGTGGGGTCATTACTGCATGAACCCATCAATTGTGATATCTGGCTCCTAAGGAAAGAAGCTCCCATTTTCTTTTTATTTTCAACCTGCGGACACTTAGAGCGGCTAGTGGACTCAAGTTCATGGAGGTTCAGGCTAGGGCCTTCAGTGGAATCACCCGATTGGTCGGCTCCCAAATTTTCAAGAATGCCAACCCATCTTACTGGGGGCACATGCATTGTTGCCCGTTGCCACAACACCGCCAAACATACGATCCAACTTCTCCTCCAACTCAGGATTGATTCCATTATATTTAACTTTTTTTCATAGCAAAAACCTCCTACAAATTCATATAACATGTAATTGAATTTACAAACAAATTAAATGTTAATCAAATTAACAGACATTTCAAAAATTCTCACTGCAAATCTCTCTGTGCAACACTCCTCGGAAGCATCAATCATTCGCTTCGCTGGATCCCACCCCAAGCCCATTGATCTTAGCTTTAATTCCTTCAAGATTTTCCAATCCTTATTAAGCACATTCTACTTGTTTTTTAATTGCATCCTATCATACTCTCTGGCTACACTCTTCTTGAATTCTCTAATAATATTTTGTCACCCTTCCTTGTTAACATAGGTTGTCGGGCTATTCCCCAAATTGACTTTCTTGAAGTGAAAGCCGAAAAATATTATTTTTGTTTATTTATCCCACATTGTAGATGAATTAGCCTATTTGGTCTTAACCATTTCATTACTAGAATGAAAAAAAACTAATTAACATAAATATAAATGTGACAGTATTGCAAATAAAAAAAAATCAGAATGCCAAAATTTCATCTCCAAACCACCAGCACCACACAGACACCTCCAGCACCACCAGCACCTCCATCACCACCACTACCACACAGACACCTCCAAAAAGACTTTACACACCACCACACAAACACCTTCACAGAAGTCCACAAAAACTCCACACACCACCGTACAAACACCTCGACCACCATCAACACCTCCACACACCAACAAACACGATCAACACCTCCAACACCACCACCACAACACAAACACATCCACACACCACCACACAAACTCCACATCCCACCACATAGACACCTCCACAAAGACTCCACACACCACCACACAAACTCCACATCCCACCACATAAACACCTCCACAAAGACTCCACACACCACCACACGGACATCTCCAACACCAACAACACCTCCACACACCACACAAACACCTCTAATACCACCACCACAACACAGAAAACTCCAACACCAACAATAGCTCCACACACCACCAGACACTACACAGACACCTCCAACACCACCGCCACAACACAGACACCTCCAAGACCGCCACACTGATACATCTAACACCACCACCACAACATACACACCTGCACACCCCACCCACCACCAAACACAACACATAATTCACACACCACCAACAACATCTCCACACCTCCCCCAAACACCACCAAGCACCAACACCTCCAAGACCAACACTACCAACTCCACACATTCCATCGAACTATAAATCTGACCACCACCTCCACACATTCCATCAAACTATAGATCTTACTGCCACCTCCACACATAGCTATCAACAAATCAAACACACCTTTCAACCATTTCTCAAATTCCCACTCAAACACCAAAGGTAAATACAAAACCATAATCCATATTTTGCATATACTGCGAAGTACATACAGGGCACCCAAAAACATTGCTATCAACCCACTAAGCACCCTCCTTCAACCATCTCTCAAATTCTCACTGAAACACCAATGTATATATAAAACCTCATTCCATCAGCGACAAATTCACAAAAATGAATTCCAAACTATAAAGAGAATGCCACAAATCACAAAATCAAAATTTTCACTTCAAACTACAAATGAGAAAGCCACAATACACATTTGACTACCACCACCACACATTGATATTAATAAATTAAGTACCCTCTTTCAAGCACATATGAAATTCTTATTGAAACAACCAAGCTAAAGAAAAAAATCCCATTTAATCAGCCATAAATGGCACCCAAAACATTGTTATCAACAAACCAGCCACCCTCCTTCAACCATTTCTCAAATTCTCGCTAAAACACCATAGGAAAAGATGAAACCACATTCCATAAGTCACACATTTGCAAAAAAAAAGAAATCCAAATCATAAAGAGAAAGCTGCAAATCACAAAATCAAAATTTTCACTTCAAGTCGCAAATGAGAAAGCCACAAAACACATTTGACCACCACCACCACACATTACTATCAACAAATGAAGCACCATTTTTCAGCCATATCTTAAATTCCCACTGAAACACCAAAGCTAAAGAAAAAGCCCCATTTCATCAGCCATAAGGGGCACCCAAAACATTGCTATGAACAAATCAACCACCCTCCTTCAAACATTTCTTAAATTCTCACTGAAACACCAGAGAAAAGATGAAACCACATTCCATTGACCACATTCAAAAAAAAAATCCAAATTATAAAGAGAAACCCGTAAACTACAAAATCTAAAATTCCACTTCAAACCACAAATGAGAAAGCCACTAAACGTTAAGAGAAAGTCATTCCATCAAAAAATATAGGTGATATCGTGGGAGGATGAAATGCTTAGTAAATCAATTAAAGATTCAGAGATCAGAGGGAAGAGGGAGAGTAGAGAGCCAATCTGTTGCAACCAGAGATCAGAGGGAAGAGGGAAGGCAACATGTTGCCACTTGAGAGAGTCGAGAGAGAGAGAGAGAGAGAGAGAGAGAGAGAGAGAGAGAGAGAGAAGACTAATTGAGAGAGGAGCGTTGGTCGACTTTTTGAATATAATTTTTGTATTTATTTAATAGATATATAATTATGATTTTTAAAGTTCGATCCCCAACGTAGTTGCCATAAATTATCGGTCATTATTTTTGGATTTATCGTTAATTACATTTTTTATTTTGAAAAATATTTTTTTTATTTAATATACGTATGTAATTTTGAAAATATATTTTTGATTTGAAAAACGAGACTAAAAAGATCTCATACATTTTAATATTTTAAGTAACTGGGTGCAATACTAGAAGCAATGCACTTATCCTGAGGAATAGACACATTACTTGACAGCAGACTCTATTAAATAAACTAAGTTATGATATTTTTTTGGCCTAACCTTTTATGTGTGGTGGACCAGTTCCCTTACCTAATATAAAGATTAGATATTGTTACATTACCAGGGTTCTTTAGTTTATTATATAGGCAAACCCCTATAGTTAATTACGTCATAAATGATCGAAGTCACTTAAGAAAACTCTCGATGATAATTAGAGGTCTTTGTCTTCAAGATTTTAATGTTTAGGTTTCCTAGGTTGGACACAGGGAAAATCAAGTGAGAGAGAACCAAATATGAGCAGTTATTTTTGGAGTCAAATAAGTGAAAAGTAGGTGATGCCACGGATCCCAAGGAGAACATCGGTGACTTCCCAAATTATTCTGTTGTTTCGCTTCAACTTGAAGATGATATTATTTGATGTTTCAGTCCTGACAATTTATTATTTAGAGCTTACATCTGCATGATATTTGATCATACAAATAACTTGGAAGATAAGATGGTTTAAGTCATACTGAACGATGACCTAAGACTAAAGAGAGTTAGGACTTATACTGCACAACACAACTGTGCCAAAGCCTAAAGATAAAATAAGGATTTACGCCATGCTAGACGAACTACCTCAAAGTCCTATGGATTATGTTATTTTAACTAAGGAAAGTCTAGCTTAAGTAAATATGGTTCCATGTAGGGACTTAATTCATCGGCAGAAGTTGTCCTCCATCTGCTTATAGCTTATTCTTGATGTAATGATATTAAGTTTAGGGTTTATTATGAACATGCAATTAATGATTGGTCTCATAGCTTATCACAGTGTACCTCCAAAATAACCAGTATACTGTTCTCCTATTCTAACATGTTCACAAGTATGTAGAATATAAAAGAATAATAAAGTGTGGTATAGTGTAGTAAGAGTATGGTAAATGTAAAAATAAACTTGTGTATTTGATATTCCTACCGCTGCTACAAGGTTAGTATAACATAATATAGTAATGCACAGAAAATTCTAAGAAAATTTGAAGAGAACTTAAAAAATTTGAAAGAAAACTTGAGCGAATAAAATAGAATGGGATGTCACATATATAAGATCAAGGCTGGGTATAAGAATTTAAGTTTGGGGTGGGCTCAGAGCTGGGCTATGTGCTTTATAATCCAACCTTAGATAGAAGCTACCAAGTGATCCCGACTTTCTATATAAATGTAAAATGAGATGTATGCGCTTATATACTTAATTTCCTTAATAGTTATTCTTAATTTTCAACGAAGCTAAAAAACTTGATCCCGAGCTATGCAATTTTTAAACTATGAAGCAAAGAATAATATAATTATAATTTTAAATATGGGATACTACGCAAGTATATGTATCGCTATTAAGTAATATAATACTTTCTGATTAAGTCCTAAATATTGAACCCACAGAAAAAATGGTTATATGTTTTTTAGGAATTTAGAAATTTTAGATGACAAAAATCTACTTAGCATAATGTTCTTACTTAAACTTAAGATGCTAAAATAGGAATACAAATTTGATTCTTTTTGTAATTTTTAGGTTTATGAAAATAAAGTAAGCAACTAATTAATTTAACTAAATACCTGTAAGATGAAGGTGATATAAATAAAATATCTTTTTCCTTATCATGAATTAGTAATAAATAGAGAAATTCTATTATGGAAGTATTCTAAATCTATTGTGCCAAATAAGAGCAATAATATTCTTTATCCTTACTAGAGATGTTATAAAGAATATTAACTAATCTATAGTTTGAATAGTCTTGAAGACTGGCTAGGCAAGCAAGATATTAGCTCTCACGCTAGAGTTCCATCTTCTCCCTCCACGTTGGGGCTAACATCTCGTATAAGAACCTAAAACTATAAATTAAATTGGGGGTTTTAGCCTGCCACTCTAAAGTCTTCTAATTCTACACCTTTAAAAAGTTTATTTCCCTATTTATTTGCACTCAACCCCATGAACTACATTCTCATCCATGAAATCAATATGTGATTCTAACCATTTGTTGATCGAGACAATACCATCTCGGGTCTTGCATGTTCTCACAACATGTATTAACATCTTAATTGGCCAAATCAAGTAGTAAATGAAGTGCAATATTTCAAATCATCACAACTTCTTTCAACAATGAAGTTTAATACTTCAAACAAATTCCTTTCAACACTTAATCACATATCATTTTAAGGAAAAAGATAAATAAAAATACTCAAAACCCATGGAGAAAACACAATCACACATGAGTTTAAAAGTATTAATCATGCAGAAAAACAAGAAATCTAAATTAAAACTAAGTGTAGTCACAAAGATAAACACTTATCTCAAATCCTCTCCACCAAATATCTTGAAGTGCCTTTGAATTCTCTTCCTTCACTTACAATACAAACTAACACTCAAAATAAAAAGAAAAGTGGCCGGCAGTGGTGACTTAGATGGATGATGACTGTAAATTTAATGGGATCATGGCCTCCTTTCTTGGAAAATCTAAGTCTTTTCTTATAAAAATCCAAGGGGTGCCTTGTTGTCTCTTCAAAAAATTGTCTTCATTCAATGAATCTTCTAGAAGTTACCTTCTCAAAAGCCAATTGAATGAATTTTTGTGTCCGTGGGCTATTTCCCACATTTTTTATCAAGGGTCTCTTCAAACACCTCTTCAAAAATCTGTTTAAATTAAATAATTCATCTCATAACTACTTCTGGCGCTTAAGCGCGGGGTACCTAGTGCTTAGGCGCCCCAGTTCATTTTTGTATCTTTCTTCATCTTTGCTCCAAATTTGACCCTTTTTCACTTCTTTTAGCATTTTTAATCATTTAATTGTACCTGAAAGAAAAACACACAAATACCTTTCATTAAAGCGCAATATATCAAAAATATGTCTAAAAATATGTATAAAAATATTATATATTTTAGGTGTATCACCAAGCAATTTAAAGAGGGCAATTCCTAACCCTAATCGAAGTGATTAACAAGTGGACCTTTATAGGATAACATCTAAAATTCTTTAATTTTTCATGCATGTAGAACTTACTTAACAGTCAAAAGTAACAGTGTCATGAGAAAAGTACATGTATATTCTTTTGTTATTATATTTATGTAAATATTTTGGCAAATTAGATAGTCCATAAGTTAATCAACATGATCAAGCCGGAACTATCAGCAACCTAAGAAAGACAAGGGCAACTTCTTACCGAGAGTTGGTGAATAGTATCCTCGGTCATATCCCCTCTCCAAAGATTGTTAAGGTAGGTGATACTATCATAACATCCCACTCTTAACACACATAAACATTATCATCATCGCCTTTACCACCAGGACCATCAAACTTATACCAGCCCAATGCTCCATATGTGGCATTCAAAATATCCTCAGTTTCCCACAAAGGTTTAGACACTTTATTCAAGGCCCATATCCTTGGGCGTTGGGTTTACTATAAAATAGGTTGTGACAGTGTTTTCATTAATAATTTAAATTGAAAAGGTCATGAGTCTTATCTTGGTGGATACCTAAATTTTTTAAGATGATTTTCTTTAACAAATTTAGGTAAGCCAAAATGTCCTCTAAAATGTCTAAAATCTTGTAAAGGTGTTCGGGGAGTGACCCTAAATAGCTTTAGAATCTCCTGGACCCCTTTCAAGTTTATTTGGCCTTACTGTATTATTGAATTAATCAACCTTGGTTAAGTTAGAGCTTCATTACAATATTTTGAATCGTGCTCAATTTTCATGTTTCAACTAACCCATGAGTAGGGGAAGTAGTCACTTCTTCGATGTTATGTTTGAGATTTATGTGGGTAGTCACCCCTTGGGTAAACTGGATTGCTTAAGTAAGTTTTGTTCTCTCTTCTCAATTGGGCTTGAGCTTGTAGTGTTTTAGAAATGCTTTTGATAACTTATGTTCTTTCTTTTTTAATCCCTCGAAATGCTTTTAAATCAAGCTTGGCTCACTACTAAGCTCTTAGATCTTTTAAGAATACATTTCTAATTTTGAAAAAGTTTTATAAAATGTGTTTGATTCTCATTTGAAAGATCAAATTGTGCTTAACCATCTGTTTGGGGCTTCAAATCAGTGAATTATTGACTTCCTAACTTGTTCCCTCTCACTCTTGAATCATCCAAACTTAATGATCTTCCAATCCTCAACAATGTGAATAATTACAATTATGCCCTTTGGTAGAAAAAAGTGTGAATTTGTTTCTACCCTTTAAATTTTGTGTTTTAATCATCTCAGAGGATTAATTATCATAAATATTACCCATTTACCCTTTGTTTTAACTTAATTTTTAATTAGAGTACAAAATTCTAAAACTAAAAATTTACCCTTGGGTTTTCTATCCCATAACTCTTTTAGTTTAACTCAAAAGATCATGAAACTTTGCTGACCTATTACTTATAGGTTAATCAAAACATCAGAATAGAATCTAGGCTTTTTTATTTATTTATTTTTTATAATCATTTTGATCCAAAATTATGAATTTTAAATGTTAATTAACTTAATTAATCAAAACATGTTTTTTATCCTTAAGAAAATTTTATATGTTTCTACGAGTCAGAGGACCACTTCAAAAAATTTACATGAACTTTTAAATTATATTTAATTTTTTATGATTTTAGTTAATTTTAATGAATAAATAAATAAATAGTACATTTTATTCTAAAAATTAATGTTTTTTATTTTTCATTAATATCTCTAACTTCAAAGAACTCAAAGAAATTTATTTATATTTTTGTGATTTTTATTTTATCCTTTATAATCATTTTAATAAAAAAATATAGAAAAATACATTTAACTAATTAAAATACAATTTCATAACTTTAAAAATTTGTAAAAGCTTTTCTAAGTTGTTTTCTTTATCAAATAATAAATTGTGACATTTTGAGGCATATTTGTACTTTTGTAATTTTTAGTTATTTTTAATTAAAAATAGGAAAAATAACTTTTTATTTTGAATTTAATTTAATTTTTCCTATATGCTTTTAATTTTAAAAAACACCCCAAACTTGATTTTGTAATTTTCTGACTTTTTTTTAATTTTTTATAATTATTTTAAGCAAAAATAACCATTTTCTAAAAAAAATACATTTTTATATTAAAAATAAACTTTCTAACATTGTAATTTTTTATGGAAGCATCCTAAGGTTATTTTCTTCAATTTGATGTTACTTTGTGGTTTTTGGAATTATATTTTCATATTTTATTTTTTTATTAATTTCTAAATAAAAAATACTAAATAATCCATTTTTTATTCTAAATCCCACATTTTAATTTTCCTTTGGTCCTCTAACCATATTGAACACAACAAACTTGATTTTATGTTTTTCTAGTTTTTATTTTATTTATTTGTCATTTTTTCTAGTTAAAATAAGACAAAATTATTAGAAAATTAGGGTTTTTGATGCTAGGGGTAACCTCTGACCTTGGAAAAACCATAGCACATCCATAGGGTCATTATAAACAAACCCTCAAAATCTCATGCTATTATGATAATTATTTAATTAATTATAATTAAATTTATTTCTGGGGTTTTTAATTAATTTAAAACAAAATGTTTAATAAATATTTTTAAATTTAATCCATTAAATTCTCTTCTATTCACTAAGCACAGAGGTATTTTTATTTTATTTTTATGATTTTTCTACACCAAGATATAAACTTTTTAAGTTAAATATCATTTCTTTTATTTAATTGATTTAGAAAATCCCTATTTATCAACTTATCCACGCGACATTGACTGTATCATCAAACCCATCAAAAGCTCATGTGTTGCTCGCTGATTCGCCGCACTTTACACCTTAGTCGCTGACTCGACAGGCGGTTCGCGTAGCATCGCCTCGTCCGACCCAATCTCTACCGTTCGTTCGATACACGTGAAAATGGATGAAATCCGTTCATCATCCCTAATTGCTCATAACTCGTGAACTGTTCGTGTTCTAACCCTAAAATGTCACTTGATACTCAACTAAATTTTGTATGGATTGTTCCTACAACTTCATCTAAGTGAGGCGAACACGTCCATATGGCTAGATACACATGAAATATAAATTTCTCTCATAAAGGTCCAAAATAGAGAAAAAATTAGGGATTTTCGAGCTATACCTTTGCCCAAGAGGTGAGACCTTGATTAGGTTGGCTGAGAAGCTTTGCCTTGGTCCCATGAATGTCCTCCAAGTGTCAATTTGCTCTGTTGTTAAGTCTAGTTATAACTTTGGTTGGAGGGTGGCTCGAGTGTGGTCTAGGGTAAGGTTAGAGAGCTCGGGAATTGGGACTTTTGATCGTGGAAGTGATTTTAAGGTGGTGTGAAGCTTTTGGGATAATAAATTGCGAGTTTTGTGGGGTTTGGTAAAATGGTTGAAAAATCCCTGGATTTTAGTTGAGAAATTAGGGTTTCTCAGTGGGGGAGAAGGGATGAAAATGGTTGGGATGAGCTTTGTGAGTTCCATGGTTTTTGTATTGGGTGGTGGTGGTTTTATAGGCTTGAACTAGGGGCTTCAATTGGCCAAGCCAATGGGTGGAAAAGGTTGCCTAAGTGGAGGGTATAAGAGGGCTAATGTCCAATGGGAGTGAGCCAAGTAAGTGAGTTCAAATTTTTTGTTTTGAACTTGGGTAACCTCTCGGGTTTGGTTTTTTCTGGCAACCAAGGTGACCGACTGACCCATGGTAGGTTACTTTCTAGCTGAAGATAATCAGGGTGGAGAGGTGTGAAGCCAATTGGATTGATGCATGATATATGTGTTTAATTGAAATGGGAAAGGCTTTGTGCTAGGTATGGGTCAACCATGGGTTAGGCTCTTGAAAATGGGTTTGGGTGACTCCTTAGGTGGTCAAGGTTGGTGGGGGTCAGCTGGATTAGTGTGGTCAAGTCCCTATCCAAGTGTATTAGAGCTAATCATGGGTTTAAGGGATTCATGAGAGTGGTTAATCACTTTAAATGGAATCTAGAAAGACTCCTCTCCTTTTGCCACTTTGGGAATGGTAACATGACATGGCTCTCATGGCTCCCATATGGCTTGGGGAATGCTCCATGGCATACATGTGGCTTGGATAGTTTACAAGGAAGTAGATTTTGGAAATTTTTGAATTTTTTGGAAAGGTTATCATGAAGTAAATTTTGGAAAATTTTGATCTTGAAATGTCATGGTGCAGGGTTTGTTTTAATTGAATGGACGATGATAATTTTTTTCTCATGTTGGAGTGGTTTTTTGGATTTAAATTGATAGACCTTGTATTTGGAAGAAATTGAAGGTTGGGCTTTTAGGATGGGTCATGAAGAATTGATTTTGACTTTTGGATTTGGGCTTTGAATTTAGATTTGATGGTGATTAAATTGTTTAAGGTGAGCTTGATGAAGTTTAGAATGAATTTTGAGGCATGAATTTGGTAAAGCTGGATTTGTATTTAGATGACTTTGGATTTGAATTTGAGTTTTAGTGGATTTGGGCTTGAATTTGAAATAAGTGGGCTTGGAGTGAATGTGGTGGAAATTGGGGGCAATTTGAAAATTTTAGTGAAGATTGGGTCACTTTGGCAGTTTGGGTATTTTTGGTGGAGGTGAGGGAAATTTTGGGAATATTGAAGTAATATTGTGAATTTTGGAGGATTAGGGAGTTTTTCAGTCATTTTGATGATTTGGAGAATTTTGGTAAATTGGATGAATAGGATTGGTTTTGGTGAACTTTTGAGTGAAATTGGAGATTTTGGCAATTTTGTGAATTTTAGGGATATTTTGGTAATATTCGGGTCTTTTTGGGAAACTCATAATTTTATGGTGGATTTGAGGTTTATTGGATGATGTGAGCATGTAAGCCATGAAAAGCCTCCGTAAAGCCATATGGTCCTTCTGGGAACTCATCTTGAAGCCTCTACATGTTGGTCTTAGTTATCCTAACTAAGAGTTAATGACTTAAGACCACCCATATGACTCTTCAAAAAGATTTCAGGAGTGGGACCACAAAGGGGGAGATGGATCAATTTGTGTGAATTGATGGTTTTAGGTGTGTTAGGGAACTTGTGGTGAGTCCAAGTGTGTGCGTGCAAGACCAAGCCACCCAGGGTTGCCCTAAGGTCAATTGATTCTATGAGAACTCATTCTTCAGTTTTCACATATTGGTCTTAGACATTTCAAGTATGTCAGAAAGCCTTTGATGATATCAAACATTACTTGCTCAATCTGCCAGTTTTGACTGCTTCCATTCTAGGGAAACCCACTTATTTTATGTCACTACTTTTGATAAGTTGGTAGGATTTTTGTTAGCCTAAGTTAACAAGGATGGGAAAGAGAATGCTCTCAACTACCTTAGTAAGTGTTTCATCCCAGCTAAAATAAAATATCTACCAATTAAGAAACACTGCTTGTTATTGATATTTTCAGTTCAGAAGCTGAGACATTATATGCTCTCGTACCATATTGATTTGATCTCAGGGATAAATCCCTTGTTGTATTTGATGACTCATCCTACTCTTGCTAGAAGATTGGTGAGATAAACTATGCTCATATCATAGTTTGAAATTTCATATGTCTATCAGCGAGCCGTCAAAGGACAGGCTTTGGCTGACTTTCTAGTGACACATCCAGTCCCAGCTAACTTGCTGCTTAATGATGCCTTTCCTAATCAATATATGTTGCCCATTGATTCCTCTAAGTGGGAGTTGTACTTTAATGGGCATATTTTTTAAAAGAAGGCCCATCTGGATCTTTTTAGAGGTTAAAGTTGACATCATCCTTTTTTTTTGTCTCCCATGAGCATGACATTCTTCATTATTCTTGTAGCTTGATAGAACCACTTATAAACAACAATGCAAAATACAAAACCTTGATTCTTTGATTGAAATTAGTCATCCAAATGAATATAAGAAAATTCAAGGTTTATGAGGGCTCACAACTCATCATTAGCCAGGTGTTGGGAGCCTATAAAGTTCTTAAACCCGACCTCTTAGTATACCACAAGAGATTTAAGACATTATTAAACCACATCCTCGATGTTACTTTAGTTAGGATCTTCTGTTCCATGAATAACAAGGCTAACATCTAACTAAGCTTGCTAAGGAATCATTGAGTCTTATTGATGACTCTATGACAGTTTTGATCCAAGATAGAAGGGTCCTATCACCTGTTCCTTGAGCCTTCAAGAGCAACCCCTTTAGGTCGTGAAGGTGTGATCCTCTCCATTTTTGATGAGCCACCTGATGATTAGTGATACACCAAAATAATATATTGTTTTAAGCACATATTTTATGCTTATTTTTGTTGATATTGCACTTTAAAGAAAGAAATTTTCATGTTTTTGTTGCAGGAATATCATTTTTAGTCATTTGAAGCAAAAATGGCAAAAAGAAAGAAATTTGGAACCAAAATAGCGATTTTTGGAATTTTGGCGCATGATGCGCTAGAGACGAATTTTTGCAAATTAAGGCAGTTCGAGACAAATTTTGCATAAATTTTCCAAGGGACATTTGTTCTACACATATATTGGAGTAATTCAATGCATTTAGACACTTTGGAAGGTTCTTTTATGATGGGATATGGATCAAATGACACATCTTTTGAATTAAAAAGAGTTGACTTTTGGAGGGGAATTTTGAATTCTTTTTCAAAGGAGGCATTCCAAAATAAAGAAAGACTTCATAGAGTTGGCGTGAGAAAAGAGAAAGGGAGAGAGAGAGAAAGTTGGCGTGAGAGGCAAGAGGAGAGAAGAGGAGATTTTCTTCTAGAGTTGTAAGAGGTGAGGGAAGGTGAGAAATTTCTTCTTCATTACATTTATAAGAGAGAATTGAGTGGGATTATAAAGAGAGAAAAACTTGGAGAGAATTTCTAGGGATTTTTTGGGGAAGGATTGTGAGATAAGTTGTCTTTTATTTCTTTTGTTTTGTAAACTTATTTTTATATATGAAATCCATGTTTTGTCTTATCCTTCTTATAAATTTTGAGTAGTCTTCTTTATCCTTCTCCCTACTTTGAGATATGGTTTTGTGAAGAATTGATTTTGTTTTCTACGATTTTAAATGTTAATAATTTGTGATAATTTGAACTCCAATCTTCATTTACTTTTTTATCTGACCAATTTAAATGTTAAAACTTGTTGAGAGACATATGTTCTGAAAAGGGATATGATTTCTATAACATAGAGGGAATCACGTTTGATTTCATGGGAGAGTATGTCATCCATGAGATTATGTGTAAATAAATAGATAAATATATTTTGTTGGATGCACAATTTGAGATTTTAAGGTGACAGATTAAAACTCCCAATTTGGTTTAGTTGATTGGAAACTAATGTGAGATTGTTAGCCTCATGTGAGGGAGTATTGGGAGCTCTAGAGTAGTAGCCGGTATCCTCTCAGCCTAACCTCAAAATTAGGGACAAAACTCTGGATTAGTCAATGTTCTTTATAACACTTAGAAGAGGGTAAAGAATATGATTGCTCCTATTTATCACAAAACAGTTTATATATAAATATATATTCAAATAATTTCAATTTCTTCACAATCTATATACTCATTGTAAAGGGGAATGATGCTTTCTTAAATTTAAAGTTTCTATCAAAACAAAAACTTTGTCTAATTTTTGTAATTTTACTTTTGAAAGTTAGTTCTTAGTTAGTTAACTTTGATTTTCAACTGAATTTTACATAACATTTACCTTAGTAGTTAGTATTCAAACTTCGCATTTTACTTTTATTTTTGTATTTTTAAATTATAAAATAATTTCAAAAACTTACTTCAAGGATTTTCTAACTTCCCTGTGGGATCGATATCTAGGACTTTATTAAAGCCCTTTATTACTTGAGCGATATGTATACTTGCGTTAATTTTAACGGGGATTTGATAGTTTAAAAAGAGTTTAAAAGATAAAATATTTTCATAAAAGGTATTTTTGTTGGGATTATATTATATATTTATTATATATCTGTCGTGTGTAATTTTATAATATTGAAAAATATTTACAAAATTTACACACTAAATCTACCCCCACATCAATTGGCTTCAAGCCATTATCTTGCACCTAGATGACTGCACTCTTCTCACTTAGATTTAGAAGAGAGAACTGTCATAGACCATCTTGAATGGTACCCTTTACCGATGCTTGTTTGAACAAATGTGGTTGTGATGTGTTGGGAACGATGAGATCTATAAGATCTTGACTGAGGTCCATGACAGTCTGTGTGTCCCACTAGTTGAGTCCTAAGATGAAAGTAAAGATTACTAGGCCTAGACATTATTGGCTTATGATGACCCTTGATTGCATAGGTTATGCTAAGTAGTGTCATCATTGCCAAGTATTTAGTCGGGTACCTCATCAACTCTTGAATGCATTGCATCCGGCAGTAGCGTCTTAACCCTTTGAGGCATGAGGAACCGATACTGTAGGGCCTATCAACCCTACTTCCTCTAAGGGAATTGATTTTTACTAGTAGCCACTGACTACTTTTCCAAGTGGGCGGAAGCCATTCCCATGAGAGAGGTCAAGACTGAGAATGTGTTGCACTTTCTACAGAACAACATTATGTACCAATTTGGTGTGCTACATCGTTTCATCTCTGATAATGGGCTAGTTTCAAAAACACCATGATCAATCAACTTGCTTGCCACCATTAGATTGATTGACGATACTCCATGATATACTGTCCGAGACCTAACGTCTTGGTTGAAGCCTTTAATAAGACCTTAGTAAACCTCATGAAAAAAAAATCTTTCACACGAACAAGAAGTGGCATGAGAAGCTCTTAGAAGCTTTGTGGGTGTATTGTACGACATATCACACCCCCACCAGCTCTACCACTTATACACTGACATTTGGGTCTAAAGAAGTCCTTCCCTTGGAAGTCAAACTACCTTTATTGAAGGTTGCTCTAAGAAAAAAAACATCACAAATTAGGACAACATCCATCTCATGTTGGAGGAGCTCAATAATCTTGAGGGGCTTAGGCTACAAGTCCAATAATAACTCGAGCTTATACCATGCCTGAATGACCTGAGCTCATGAAAAATTGGTGAGACTGAGGGTCTTCATAATTGAAGACTTGGTGTTGGTTCTACGTTGCTCAATTGTGACTCACCATTGAAGGCATGCCAAGTTTGAGCCAAATTAGGAGGGATTGTTTGTGATCAACAAAGTTTACGAAGGAGGTGCCGACTTGCTAATGCAAACAGACCTCATCCAATGCCTTTTCAATGGGCAATACCTAAATAGATATTATTCTTAGCATATTGAACATTTCATCACTATATTTTATGAGGAAAATTATGTTCAAAGCGTATGTAATTTGTAATCAAGTTTTATTGAGCAATAAAGAAAATGTATTTTTTTCCACCTCTTCATTATTTGAGTTGTTTATAGTGACTACCTTGCTTTTTTCAAGAAGATGACTTATAGTTCATGACAATTGTATGTAAGAGAAGCCTTGTTCTTCTCTTAATTTGATTGTCAGTTTGCATTTCATGCAAGGTGGAAGTCTTACTGACGACCTATACCTGGTGCGACTAATAATCAATATAAGAGAAACCTTACACTTATCTTACCCTATCTTCCATCAATCCTCTCTATGCAGGGTCCAGAACTAGTATACCCACTCATCATCAATGTCTTTGACATACATGTCCAATTCATCTTTATGAATGGAGAACATGTGTGTGTTCTGCTCTCTTTGAGTGAGTGTGGTTGATATCCTTCTACGGATATGACTTAGATAAAAGGCTAAACATTTTTGTGGCTAGATCATCATCATAGTCTAACCCCATCTTTACATCCCCACGACATGAGAGATTCTTACTTCCATTTCAAGAAAAGATGTGTTGCATCGGGTGTAGCCTTCAACTTGCCTATCTGATCTGTACCTGAGTGGAATACCTTCATACTCTCAATAAATCCCTAGTCGGGTCACCTTCTTAGGTGTTTCACAAAAGAACCTTATACAGGTTGGGCTACCTCAAGCTCCGTCAAATAAGGACTACTCTACTATCCTTTGAGAAATCCCCATGTGGGTCTCTTCGCCAAAGCTGGCAAAAGCACATCAAAGATGAACCAATGTACTCATCCACTTTCAAGGTCGGGATACTTCTATACCTTTCCAATAAAAATTACCTCATTATTCTCAGGGAATTCCCAGTGAAAATTTTGATTGATAGTTTCCTAACAAATGCATCTCACTTAGGTTGGACCAATTAGTCCACCCGACCCATTTTAGCAATATGACTGACTTGGGTAATATGCTACATTGCCAATAGACATATTGTATTGGTTAGAGCACTCACTCACATAGTTGATTCGTACCTAATAGGGATCCACGATACATATTCAAATTGCTACAATTTTCTGGATAAGGGTTACTTTGCTCGTTCTTAATGAAATTCCCAGTAGAGTTATTGAGCTAGAGTTTACAAAAAAACACCCCAAGGTTGGACCGTCTAATGCTTCCAAACCTTTAAATACCTCTTTGGTATTTTGATTTACTTGGTTGATTTTTTTCACTATGTTGAAAGATGTAGTATCAACTTAAAGCCTTTGTTTGCTTGGTTGATCCACGTTTAGGTGGGATATCTTCATGATCGTGAAAATCTTTAGCGAAAGCCATCCTGTGGGCACATTTGGAAAATCGCTACTATAGTAGGCCTACCTGAATCATCCTGCCTCTTTAGTGATTCTTGTTGACTTGGATGACTTTGCTTGCCATGTAGGAATGTATGTCACACTGATTCAAGCCCTCTTGCTCGCTCGATCTCATGCCTAAGTCGGGTATTCTCATGCCTACGAGAAAAATCCTCAGTAAGGGTCACTTTGCCAAAGCGTGTTGCAAGAATTGATTGCCTTATTCATCCAACTCCCTCATATACCATGTTTGACTAGGGCAATCTCATCACATTTTCATTAGACAAGTAGCATTTGTTAAGCCACCCAAGTTATCTAACTGATTTGTGTTGGGTCGTGATGTCCTTACATCTAAAAATATCATGATGCTATAAGAATCACATTGGCCTATTCTTGTTATAGCATATTGCATCACTAGATCACCTTCGCCATCTAAAATTTGATGTCTCTTGAACTATATGACTCCTTGGTTAGTTCTTTCATGAGAACATCTCGTCTTGTGACAATTCGTGGCTACTTAACCATTTAAATTTAATGCTTCTCAAATCACATGACTCTTCAGTCGATTCCTTCACAAGAGCATCTCGTCTCACGATGACTCTATTTTTTTAGTCACTTACTATCGTGTTTCTTGAGTTGTACACTCTTTGACCAGCTCTTTATGAGACAATCTTGTCTCTTGACACCATCAACTTTTTAGCCATATTTTATTGTAGTTCTCAAACCCTATGACCTTTTCAGCTGGTTCCTTCATGAGAACACAATGTACAAACTTGAATTACATGAGATAATCTAACCTTTTACCATGCATACCCTTAAGGTTGAATGTAAACCCTTTGGTATTTCTCCTTACCACAATTGGTATTTGAGGCTTCATCAATTCTCGGGTTCATGACTCTACCGTCTTTGAACTCACCTTCGGGTCAAGATGATATGGCCTTTGAATCCATCCTTTAGGTTAGATATAAGTCCCATGTGCATTCATTCCAGTTGACGTCACTAGCCACTAATCCTTAGTTATGTGACTATGTTGTTGATCGAACCATGTGGCATTTTATATTTTAACGTATTTAGCTTTATTTCTTGGCTCCCTAATCAACCTACCTATCCCTTTAATGATGATGTGAGATCTCGGGCATTCATCGCGAACATTGTGTGGGCATTAAGGTTACACACCTTGGTCAGTTCACGGGTCAAAATCAAGTCACCTTGGCTTACCTTCGTAATGGATCAATGCGGACTAGCGCTTAGAAGCAATGTGAGATTATTAACATTCCTTCTTGATCTAGTAAACCTATTACCAATGAATGAGCGACCCATTAACATTCCTCATTGAAGTAGAAAGCAGCTCATCAGCCAACCAACCTTCCTCTTGAAGAGCAGCGTAAGGCCCTATGACAATCCTCATTGATGTAATGCGGGTGTTTGAAGTTTCAATATATTGATTACCTTTATGGTCATGACTCTACAAACTTTAAACCACCCTTTATGGTCATGTTTTTATGGCCTTTAAACTACATTCAGTCCATGCCTCTAAGGCCTCTACGACCTCTAAGGTCATGTCTCTACAGCCTCTGGACCCACCTTTTAAGTTGGATGTAAGTCACATTCACATTCCTTCTCAATCCCTAGGATTGGATACAACCCCCAAAGTTTTCCCTCCCAAGGCACTTGACTCTTTTTGTTCATTTGAGTTACGTTAGTTGCATGACAAACCTTGGCTTGATAAAAAATTGAGCTACTTCCAATAAGTGCACTGTGCCTTTGCGATGCAACACACTTTTTTGGGTCCTTCATTGGCATTAATTTTTGAATTCATGAGTGTAGAGTGCCTACTTGAAGGACTCGTGATGATCTACTATGCATTCAAAGTATCCTGCAGTTCAAGATAAGCATTTAAGACCTGCAAATACATGCCCCGAAGAAAGAATCACAATTGGTACAGATTCTAGCCTACCTGGGAGAATTCCTCATAGGATGATGCTAGCTATGACTCCAAACATGTCTCATGTCTGTTCTAATGTTTAGATATCTTACCCCATAAATTCAGAGTTTTCAGTGGCCAATGGTATTCACCATCATCTCCCGCGTGCATTTTGGGAAAATTTAGATTCATATCGATTTTACTTCTGTGAGGGTTTGGGACACCTGTCAGCACCAAAATCCCTTATTTAAAACCTCGGGAATGTTCATTTTCGAGTTACTATGTTGTATTTTATTGAAACACATTTATTTATAGCTTTTGGATTGACAAAAACAATGTTACGGACGTCTGGGTCAAATTTAGGGTTTTTGACGATTGGTGTCGTACCTGGGCTCTAGAATCCATTTTCATTCGATATGGTGCACCCCAAGGTTTTGTTTGAATTCAAGAAGACCTAATTCTAGATCTTGATGTTTTTTGGTGGTTCTAAGATCCGTAGAAGTGGTCTATGTGAAGTTCCAACAAAGAAACAAAGCCGGAGTCCAAAACTCTAAAGCCCCTTTGCATTTTCTTTCTTAGCCAACCCCAGGATGTTTGTAGAGAATGCTAGGTTTGTGTTGTTTTTTTCCTAGAGGAATCCCTAGGTGAGGAAGCATATTTGTGGCCAAATCATTTGCAAATCCAAGTGATTTCAAGAAATAAACCCTAGATCTAAATCCTAGTGGGACGGAATCCCAATTTCCCATGTCTTTGGCACTTGCAACCTTTCTTGGAGTGATTGGAATGGTCAAATCTTGAAGAATGAGAAAAGATTTCTAGGTATCCCATTCTATAAAATCATGGAGGGATTGTAGGTTCAAAAAAATTTATAGCTAGTCCGTTCTACGATAATGAAGGAATCCTCCTACGATAAATCAGAGGATGAAGTTCTCCACGTTTTTTGCCAAAATCGAAGGCTGCTATGTCGCATATCCAAAAGCTTAAATCCTAGCTACCTATGTGAGAGCATTAATTGAGTTTGGCTCACTATTGATGGTGATAAATTGCATCTTGCATATCTAATTATATGTTTGTATGCTCGTTGGTTTGGTCGATGAGACAGGTATGATCGGCCACCCAGCTTCATCCGACTCAATTAATCGTCCATCACCGGAAAATTCAATTGGTTGGACGATATCGATCGGCCCAGCCATATGCTCCTTGATTGATCAGCTATGTGTATACCTTATTTATGGTGTTGCAGTGGGTTGGTCGCCCACGTTAGGTAAATTGACCGGTCGATGCTAATCTGCCCAAACATATTTCTAATGATTGACCAATTACGTGTGAATTATGTGTTGCATCTCACATACCACACTTTGCCTCAACTTGTTGCCCTTGCCTATCGACATTACACTTTGGTCCAATTGACGACCCTAACCCGGACGATCAATCACTTTGGTCCAACCAGCCACCTCAGTTCAGTCGATTGATTACTTTGGTTCTGACCCCCTAGCCTTATTGACCTACCACTTTGGTATAACTGGACGACCAAGCACAGTATACCAAACACCTTGATCTCATCGGCCGCTCGGGTCTAGTTGACCAATTACTCTGGTCCAACAAACCATCCTAGCATAGTCGACCAATCACCATAGTCCAGTCACACCACCTTAGCCCTACTAAGCATGTTGGCTACGTTACCCTGGATTGACCACACGATTCGAACAACCAAATTCACCTGCATAGTGTGTGTTTTTCATGTGTATTAGTGTTGCTTGCATGATCTTTTGCATAGTGATTATCACATGCTTGAGTTGCATTTTGAGTGTTCATTCATATACTCACCCAACTTGTATGATTCTCTCGAGTTAGAATCATCATTCTTCTGAGTTACCGCCCCTTGGGATACACTCATTCACTTTGGTCGCTGCCTCCATAGTGGGCCCACTTCCGAGTCACTACACTCTGTGCACACTCAACCCTCTAGGTCACTACCTCCATGCCACACTTGTCTTTTGGGTCACTGTCTCCATGACATGTCCACCTTTTTGGGTCACTTCCTCCATGGTACACCCATCATTTGGGTCGCTGCCTCTAGGACACTCTCACCCTTTTAGGTCTTTGCGTCCATGGTACACCCATCTTTCGAGTTGTTTCCTCCATAACATGCTCACCCTTCTGGATCCCTACCTCCATGACACACATATCTTTCGGGTCGCTGTCTCCACGACACACCTAATCTATTAGGTCAGTGCCACCATGATACACCCATCTTTTGGGCCGCTGCCTCCACGACATACCAATTTTTTTAGGTTATTACCTACATGACACCCATTCTTTGGGTCACTGCTTTCATGACTCGCCCACCCATTCAAACACTGCCTCCATGACATCCCCATCCTTTGGGCTACTGCCTCCACTACACGCTCACCCTCTTAGGTCACTGCCTCCGTGACACACCCACCCTTCAGGTCATTGCATCTATTTAAAACCATCTTTTGGGCCACTATCTCCACGACACGCTCACCCTTTCAGATCATTGCCTTTATGACACACCAATCCTTCTGGCTGATGCCTCCATGACACACCCATCCTTTCATGTCACTGCCTTTATGACAAACCCATCTTTTGAACCACTGCAATCATGACACGGCCACCCTTTCGGGCCACTCCCTTTATGGCAAACCTATCTTTTGAGCCATTGCCTCCACGACATGCCCACCATTTCGGGTCAC
Source organism: Phalaenopsis hybrid cultivar (assembly GCA_002079205.1). Taxonomy (NCBI): domain Eukaryota; kingdom Viridiplantae; phylum Streptophyta; class Magnoliopsida; order Asparagales; family Orchidaceae; genus Phalaenopsis; species Phalaenopsis hybrid cultivar. Next base: position 71,598 of record JXCR01096646.1, on the reverse strand, counting down.
TGACTCCATAGCGCACCCATTCTTAAGACTGTTGTCTCCACAACACACCCACCCTTTTGAATCACTATCTTCATGACACACCCATCTTTTGAGTTGTTGCCTCCATAGCATGCCCAATATTTTGGGTCACTGCCTCCACGACACACATCCTTCGGGCCTTACTTATAGAACACACCCACCATTTTGGGTCACTACCTCCATGAGAAACTCATTCTTCAAGCCACGCCCTCCATGGTATGCTTGCATGCTTACTATTTTGATATGCATGGTAGTATATTAGGTCAATTTTATTGCAGGGATGTTGACCTAGNATGGGTAATTTCTGATATTAATCAACTTATCTAAATGATTTGCAACCAAAAATGGGTTTAATTGGTAGAAACACACATCACTTTACCAAATTATAAGATAAAAAGAATATTTCACATAATTATCAAAAATTTTGGAAACTTCATTAGCATAAAATGACTTTTTTGAATTTAGGGGTATAACTTTGGAAATCAATGATTTCATACCCTTATAATAATCTTGATAATGATCACTTAAAATTTTAAATCTTTTCAAAATCAATACATACAATACATTCATTTAGGTCTTAAGGACTTAGTGGTGAACTTAGGTTGAAATCCACTTGTTAAAAGAGGATTAGAAAAATCAATATAATTAAACTCTTTTAAAACACCACAAGTCCAATTAGGACTAAAATTTGGCTAAGTGTTCTTAATAACACTGATTTGTCCCCTAAAGG
>JXCR01096646.1:57647-68946 GCA_002079205.1 Phalaenopsis hybrid cultivar | reverse complement strand
TCTTTCATCTAAACTATGAAAATTATGGGGTCAGTTTGACTCCATATTTTTCAAAACTAAATTTTTTAACGTCCTTCCGAAGCGGGCAACGAGATTTCAATTTCGATGACCGACAGCTTCCTACGGGCAAACCCCACACCAAAAATAATGCCGACACACCCCATCTACATCCGAGCCCCAGAGCCTAAACTAACTGCCTAAAAAGAAGAGTTATACTATTGGAAGGGAAATTCTCCAACTATCAGTTCGAGTGTCTCACCTCCTCTCCATAACTAGAAGAAATGGAAGGGGTCCTCACCAGCATGGAAGCCTGTCAAGAGAAGACAGTGAAGGTGTGCACTAGCTCCAACAAGCATTTTGCCCTGATCAATCTAAGGAGTGGTAAGTCTTCAGATTTCACTTTCATGTCCTTGTATCCCAAAAAGGTCAACGAAATTCTATGGTCTCGTGGTTTTGAGTAATTCCTTCATGGGCACAGTCTCTTGGGTTTATACCAAGTAGTTGACATGTATCAATTGATGGCCTTGGAGGCTGCACATTTTCAAGCATTGCTCCGCTTTTCATTAGAGAAATTTTTGTTTAAGGTTGATAAGATGGTGAAAGTTGTGGAGGAACAGACAAAAGTGGCTAATGTAAGAGCATTAACAAGCTAGAAACTTAGTCACATGGAGAAAATCAAGCTCTACAAGAAAGGATGAAGATTTTGAAAAAAAAAAGAGTTTTTTTATGTGATTTCTTTCCATCCTCAGCAGGTTGTGGCCCGTAGAGCATAGCTGCAAGTCGGGACCTCCTTAGCAATCAAATAATTTATAAAGATCAGGGTCATCTCCTCCAAGTGGTATAATCTGAATGAATTTGCTACACTACTCTTGAGTTCGAACAAGGAAGATGATAAGAGTGCTGAAGACGATGGAAGGTTTTCAAATATTTGACTCAACCTTGGCTTTGCATGTGACTTGGAAAATCAATCATGAAATAAAACAAGGCTTTTAATCAATTTTTACCTTTGAATCTTGTGTTTTAACTTTACCACATTTTTTACTTAAGATAATTGCATGTGAAGATTGGTAGCTCGTCATTTTAGAGAATATTTTTTGTTGGTTTAGCTTGCATTTTATATGTCTTGATCACTCGGTTAGGTCACCTCCATAAACAAGCTACATCTTAAATTAGGTGTATCAAGCAAATATTACCACAACCTTTATGATGGTAATCATTGAGACTTGCTATTAGGGTCATTTATATGTTGTTGACTATGGATCTAGTTGTTAGTGGGCAAAGAGTCATCTCCTGTGCTTGACTAGTTTCTAGCTAAAGAACATGTGTTTTTATTGATTCTTGGGTGTTATGGGTCTACTCTTTTGTAATTTGTTGATCAAACATTAATCCCCATGGTCTATCAAATTCAGATGATTTTATCAATCATACATTCATTCATTATTTTTTTATTTTAGAAATTTTTTATCAATTGAAAGTCATATGTTTCTATAGATTTTACCGCTTGGGTAGAACCATCATCAGTAGGACAGTTCAAGTTCTTTGAGTGTTGGTCAGACATCGATGATCTCTTGTATGAACTCTTCAAGTTCCCCTAGTGTTAGTCAGATCTGGGATCATGAGTATAATTAGGTAAAATCTTATTTAATATATTATTCATGTATTTAATAATAGATTACAAGATTTGGACCAATAATGTTTTTGTTTTTCCTCGTTTTCCTCTTCAAGATAAAAAAAGATTTTTTTTAGAAAAAAAATTTCTTCAGGTCATCTCTGCTGCATGTCCAAGGGAATTCTTTCTTTTTGTGAGCCTTTAGCTTGCATGCTTTGGGATGACATGTTTGTTGATGATGAAGGATTTGGTCCACACTGGTTGAGCTCTCCAACTGCTTGTCCTTACGCAATTAAATTAGTTTCCTTCAACACGATGTCAACGGTGGTAAAATTATTATCTCGAATGTGTCGTTTGTAATATTGACCCGTCCGTATTTTTACTTCCTCCTACTAAAAGGCTACAACAGTTCATTTTTCCTCAAAAAGGTTGAGCACGAACATCACTCCTTTATAATTTACTTTTTTTTCCAATAGATTAGTTATGATTTATTGAATGATGAGGCAGTTCCCGCTTTCTAGCTTTGATAATTGTATTCAATCAATAATATCGCATCCATCTCATAAGACAACATAAAATGTGTCTATCGGTTGTCGTAGAAGGTGTTGTCCGAACTGTCTAAAGAATGAACGAGAGAACCCTGCCTAGTTCCCCTCGAGACATTTAACTTTATTTCTCAGTCAATTCAGGATAATTTTATTGGATTTCTTGGCTTGCCCATTCATCTAAGGGTGATGTGCAGAGGCAAACACAGGCTAATTCCCTCACATGGGCATAAATTATTTACTCCTTGGTTGACAAACTACATTCCATTATCTGTGATGATAACTAGCAGTAGCATCTAACCACATATTAGATTATTCCATATTTTGAGTGACCTCTGTTGTGATCCATGTGAGCGCCTTGGCTTGGATCCACTTGAAAAAATAATTTACTTCTAACAGAAGAAGATTACGCCAGTCGCATGACTTGGGAAAGGGCCTAAGGATGTCAAGTCTCCAGTTGACGAATGACAAGTAAATAATGATGGAATGCAGTTTATGTGTCAAATGATAATGTAATTGTACATAATTTAGGCATTGCTCTCATTTCTTAGAGAACTCCCTGACATCTTTTAGATGCATTAGCTAGAAATAACCCTCTCACTGAACTTTATAAGCCAAAGTCTTTCTTTTGAAATTGCTTCTGCACTCCCCGGAGTGTACTTTTCGAAGTACATGTTATGTCTCTTTTCTTATATATACACTGTTGATAAATTGATGTAACTAATACTCAAAACAACTTTCCTTTGATCAAGAGATATTAGGTGGCTTTAAATTTGAATTTTCTTGGGTCAGTAACATTTCATGATATCTCCTTAGTCTCAAGATATAGAATGTAGGGGTCAACCTAACTAACTTTCCCTTTTGTCTTAAGCTCTATTGCATTATCTTCTTCAACAGTCAGTCAAATAAGCTTTTGAGGCATCCCCTCCCCCAAGTAAATTCACTTAGATAAGAGGTCTGCTACTTGATTCTCCTCTCGGATGATGTGCTTGATTTTTAAACATTCAAACTTCCCAATCTCTATTTTAGATTTACTTAAATACTTGGGCATCATATTATCTCTAACCTCAAACTGTTTACTTGATTCACAACTAGTTGCAAGTCAAATTTTACTTGGAAATCTTGAGTGCCCATCTCATAAGTAAAATGTTGTCTGACAATTCATACTCAATCTGGTTGTTTGTGACCTCAAATTTGAATTCAAATCAAATGATAAAAGAGTTACCCGATCAAACTAGTTAGAGCAAGATTGAGTTCTACTCTGGTTTGGTTTGATGCTCTATCATTATGTAGTTTCCAGGTATGGTCGTTAAAAACTACTCCTATGCCCGCTCGCTTGGTTCAAAAAAATTTCTAAAAAATTGGTTATAGCTTCGAGCGCAGTCTGAGGTACGTAAGAGATGTCAAACTCACTGAGTTTCACTGCTCATTTGAGGAGGCAATCAGAATGCTTTAGTTGAGTGAGGATGAATTAAAGTGGATGGTCAGTGATGACTCTAACTAGATATGTTTGAAAATACAAGTGAAGCCTGCAAGCATAAGCAACAAGAAGAAACAATAGTTTCTTCATGATAGAGTACCTGAGCTTGCGCTTCGAAGGACCCCGCTGACGTAGTAAACTAAAAACTACTTTCTTAGCTCCTCTAAGACTAAACTCAAGTTTATGGCTTCAAATCTACCCCCTAGGAAAGTAGTTTAGGTGCTTCAAATATATTTTATAAGTTTTTCAAATATTTCTTTCAAGTCTTTTATATGTTGTTGTTTGAACATTTTGATTTTTACCAGCAAATCATCTACATGCACTTCAATGATTTTTTTCTCTTACTTAAAAACGTTATATCAATCATATGTTGGTTTGTAGCCCCATCATTTTTTAAGCCAAATAGTATTTATTATAAAAATATGCACCCTTGTGATGCGAGGATTTGTTGTGTATTATTTTTGCAAATATTTTCCAATATCATAAAACACACACAACAACACTTATAATAAATATGCAATTCAATCCCAATAAAAATAACTTTAGTAAAAATAATTTTATCTTTTAAAATCTTTAAGCTGTCAATTCTGTTATGATAATAATGCAAGTATACGTATCACTCAAGTAATGAAGGACTCTAATGGAGTCCTAGATATCTATCCAAAATGAATTATAAATGCTTATGAATAAATTCTTATGACTATAATATAAAACACAATTCAAACTTCAAAATGTAAGTACAAAATTCAAATCTCAAGTAATTGAGTGTATGCTAAATAAGATGCAGTTAAAAGAACTAAGTCAACTAAACTAATTGCTAAACTTCAAAAGTAAAATTTTATAAANGCAACGGGATTTCAATTCCGATGACCGACAGCTTCTTACGGGCAAACCCCACACCCAAAATAGTGCCGACAAAGCTTAAATCGGATAATGGGAGAATGAAAACGAAACCCAAGCAAGATTTCATGCNTAAGTATTAAAAATTGAACTTTAATAATAAGAGTCATAAGATTTAAGTTACAGGATTCATCATTTAAAGCTTAAATCGGATAATGGGAGAATGAAAACGAAACCCAAGCAAGATTTCATGGTTCAGTCATCTCGAGTCGTGGTGGTTCCTGTTCTACTCAGTCAGAGGAGATAGCCAACCCAACATTACCAAGGGATTCTTGTCAGCAACCATGAGTTGCGTTGTTCAAGAGGTCTTTATAGATTTGGGATAGATATTTGTCTAAGGGGACAAATTTAAGTCAAACTTCGCTAACAGAAGGTTTTGTGACAATCAACTGTACCCTTATAATTCACAACTAAAAAGGTAGAAAGCCGTTAAGAAAAATAAATATTGCGGCTGTGAACCTAGTGTAATGGTATCATTTGACAACAACCATNGTCAGAGGAGATAGCCAACCCAACATTACCAAGGGATTCTTGTCAGCAACCATGAGTTGCGTTGTTCAAGAGATCTTTATAGATTTGGGATGGATATTTGTCTAAGGGGATAAATTTAAGTCAAATTTAGCTAACAGAAGGTTTTGTGACAATCAACTGTACCCTTATAATTCACAACTAAAAAGGTAGAAAGCCGTTAAGAAAAATAAATATTGTGGCCGTGAACGTAGTGTAATGGTATCATTTGACAACAACCACACGGTCAAAGGGCTCTGGCCGAATCCGTTATTTTGTTGTGTCATTTGATAGCGAAACCACTCAGACCATATTCTTATTGTCATGTGATTACTTTGATTGTGAATATATTGATACATTTAATATGATATTAGCTCTTTGGNAAGGGCTCTGGCCGAATCCGTTATTTTGTTGTGTCATTTGATAGCGAAACCACTCAGACCATATTCTTATTGCCATGTGATTACTTTAATTGTGAATATATTGATACATTTAATATGATATTAGCTCTTTGTGAGCTGAAGCCGATTAGAAATTTGTCACCCTCAACAAATTGTTGCGGAAGGTGGATGAGATTTGTTTTGAGTCTTTAGTGATTGATTTTTAGCTTGGATATTTTAATTGATTTTTTGAAAGTCTTGATTTAAAAGATTGACCTCTTTGGTTGAAATCTTCTATCAACTCAGCATCATCGGGGTATTCGAACATTTAAAACATTTATATTTGAAGTGAGTCAATCAATTTTGTTAGTTTAAGTTTTTTAAATCAAGAATGTTGCCAACTTCTATCCTTATAGACAAAAGAATCAGACTAGTTTGGGTGATTTGGACTTGTAGACCCATATTTTAATATTTAGACATTTATTTTAAATTTGGACTCATCAACTCCAATCCTTGTGAAGAGAAGGAACATACTAGTTGGGGTGATTTGGACTTGTAAACTTGTATTCAGAATTTGGACATTTTTCTTAAAATTACCAGACTCGTCAACTTCAGTCATTGTGACGAAGAGCAACAGACTAGTGGGGTGGGACTTACGACCCCATGTGCTCTCTCTCTCTCTCTCTCTCTAAGTTCTACTATACAAACATACAAGCATACTCGAGATGGCATCAAAATGGGAGAGTGAAGGGGGGAGACGAGAAAGACTTCCTCGGTGTTGCTCCTCTTATTTGTTGGTACTAACCACGCTCATTCATATCTCATTAGAAAAGTGAAAGAGAGAGAGAAGAAGAGAGAGAGGGACTTCCCCCGAAGGGGGAAAATGGGGGTTCGTTTCCGGGGTTCATACACCCATTTTATTACATAAATAGAATATATTACAAGTGGGGAGATTCCAAGTCCTCATCATGCATCATAAAACCCTCTTATTTATATAGGGTAGAAGGGGCAGAAAAATAAAAATAAAAAATTGCATATCAGGTCTTGCTTTAAAAAAAAAAACAAGAGGCGTCTTAGTCATTCTTATTTAGACAACTGGATAGTCTCTAGATTCATNTATATATATATATATATATATATATATATATATATATATATACATATAATTGTATTGTGTCAAATAAGAGCAATTTTATTCTTTGTCTTCTTTCAAGTGTGCATAAAGAACATTGACTACTCTAGAGTTTGGTCTCTAATTCTGTGGTTAGGTTGGAAGGATACCAGCTCTCACTCTAGAGCTCGCACTTCTCTCTCGCTTGAGGGCTAACATTCTCGCATTAGTTTCCAATCAAGTGGATCAAATTGGGGATTTTAATCTGTCACCTTAAAATCTCTAATTCTACATCAAACAAAGTATATTTATCTATTTATTTGCATTCATCCCCACAGATAACATCTTCACCCATGAAATTGAATGTGACTCTCACTATGCTTCACAAATTTTAGCTCTTTCAGATCATATGTTTCTTAGCATATTTTAACATTTCAATTAGACAGATCGAAAAGTAAATGAAGATCAGAGTTCAAATCATCACAAATTTTTGACATTTAAAACCATATAAAACTAAATCAATTCTTCACAAAACCATATCTTAAAGTAAGGAGAAGGATAAAGAAGAATACTCAGAATTCATGAGAAGGATATGACAAAATAAGGATTTCATACATAAAAATAAGTTTACAAAACTAAGAAAAAAAACACATCTTATCTCACAATCTTTCCTAAGCAAATCCTTAGAAGTTCTCTTTAAGTAATTTCCCTCTTTACAAGTACTCTCAATTCTATCTTGGAAGTGTAATGAAGAAGAAATCTCTCACTTTCCCTCTCCTCTAATAAAGCTAGAAAAAAATCTCTAAGTCCTTCCCTCTCTCTCTTACTCGCCTCTCTCTCTTCTCTCTCACTCCACCCCTCTTTACACCTTTGAACTTCTCTTCTATTGCCCTAGACTTCCCACTCTTTTATAAGAGGTTGCCTCCCTCCAATAAGAATTCCAAATTCTCTTCAAAATTCTATCCAAAAGTCAACCCTTTCGAATTCCAAGAGACATGTCCATTGATTCAAGAGACATATCTCTTCATTAGACAACCTTCCAAAGTGTCTAAATGCATTGAATCACTCAATGGGGCGTTTGAAACATTTGGAGCCTTCAAAATTCGCGCAAAATTCATCATGAACCCCCTTATTTCATCAAGTGTCGTCTCAGGCTCTTTAGGTGCCAAGTTACTTAAGTTTGTGCTTTTTTTGGGCTCTAGCGCTTCAGGCGCCAGCTCTCTATAAAGTGGTGCTTCAGATGACAAAATCACAAAATTTGCTATTTTGGCTCCGAATTTCGTCATTTTTGCTACATTTGTTCCAAATGCCTAAAATTGATATACCTGCAACAAAAAACATGAAAATATTATTCTTTAAAGTGAAATATCACCAAAAATAAGGATAAAATGTATATTTAAAATAATACATTATTTCGATGTATCACTTTGTTATAATAAACATTATTTTTTTTGCATTAGTTGGGTTTATCTTTATTTGTTGGTAGTTAGAAAATGTGTCAAAGAAGTCTATTACCAAGTGGTCGACCGCTGCATCTACTAGTGTGTCGATCTGAGACAGAGGAAAGTTATCTTTCTATAGGTGGTGTTAAGATTGGTGAAGTCCACACACACCCTCCACTTGTCATTTGACTTTTGTACCTTACCACATTGACACTCAAATTAGATATTGAACTTCAACTATGGACCTCCAACAACTTTTGAGCTTCCTCTCAAATTGGTTTGGCTAAGGTGGCGGTTGAGTGCCTCATCTTCTTCTTCATTGATCCAGCTGTTGAATTAACTTTCAAACAATGTTGATATGAATCCTTGACATCTTGATTGTAGACTAAGCAAATACGTCTTATTGGCATGTATGGTTCTAATTAGTGCATCTTTTGACTCATCATCAAAAGCTTCATTTGTTATGAGAAATTATGAAGTTCTTTTTTGGTAGTAAGAACTTGATGAGTGTTCTAGTTGGTTTCAAGATCTCATTCGTGCAGATTCTAGATCTTGAGTTTTACCTACTTGACACTTTTGACTACTCAGATAGAAAGTGTGGAATTGCTCCAGATTATCTAAATTTATGATCACATTCACATCAGCTAAAAATTTTACTATATACGTGGTGAGTTGAGATAACAACTTTGAAAGAATCAAGTTGGGGGGTAGACAAAGATGGCATCATAAGTTGGTCATGAGTCAACCATTAAGAAGTCATCCATATTTTTAAATTATTTATCATTATAACTCTACTAACTATCAGGGTGATAGTCTCCAAGGCTTCCTTCCTCTCGACTGAGAAACTATACAGTAGGCCTGCTACTGCAGTCAGTCGAGCTTCTCCAACAAAAACTACTTTGAATAGATTGTTCATCAAGCTACCAATATCTATAAGAATGTTACTAATTTGGTAGTTGATAATCAGATTTGTGATGAAGATGGCTTCATTGTAAGGGTTCTCCTTAGGAGGAAGAACCTTGTTAGTGAAGGTCATGGAAAGATGTTAATTGAATTTGGGAGTGATTGTGACTGTGCATAGTTCACACGATCGAAGCTTGTTCAAACTAACTAGGTGGGATGAATTTCCTCTTCCTATGAAGATAACAGGAACTATGTCTGTAATATGGTTGGTATGGACCTAAATAGGCTTTTCTGAAATTTTCTCCACTAGATCCTTCCCTTGCCTCTGAGTCGTTGCTCCAAAAGCTACAAACTCCTTCAGTTTTCCAGTCTTGATCAACTCCATGACCATGCTACAGAGGTGTCGACATTCCTTCATTGCATGGTATTATCCTTTGTGATAAGCATAATACTTCTTTGGGCTCCAGAGGTAAGCTCTGATTTTCATTGGGGGCAGTTTTTTGAAGTTCTCATTTTTTTTAATAACATCCACTCTCAACCATCTAAACTCTCAATAAAGTTGTTTTCAACAGTTTATGGTTGTGTAGCGGGAGCTCGTTGTAAAGAGTCGACAACTTATCAGGTTATCGAGCCTGACTTCCTTGGTTGAGTGTTATGTTGGCCACCCTCTAGTTCCAGGGCTGATGATAGTCTTTATATTGTGAACGGGCGAAAGGGAGTGAGTCATCTCTCGATCTCCACCTGTTTCCTTGGGGAGCCCTCATCTTCGGGCTACAGGAGGAAGGGTATCCTCTGAAAGAAGAAGGGGTAGAGTTGTACTCCTCGGTTGATATATGATTATTGTCTTTTTGAAATAATTCAACCAATGTCTTTAGTTGCTCCAAACTCAAATCATATCAAAAAGGTCCTTCTTTTATCCCATGAGTTAGGGCAACATGAGCTATTGCAGGCTCCAGTTCCCGTGCCTCCAACTTCTATTTCTGAGGTGGGCAATGAATGAGTGAAGGCTCTCATTATACCCTTAGCTGATATGCATGAGGCCTGCAAATTCTTCTGTGGCTTTTGACACTTAAAAACTACACTACAAATATTCACTAAAAATCAGCGAACAACACGATTACTCCCGAAAGATTGTGTTGAATCACGTAAGGTTCGACTCTCTTATTGTGGTGAAGAATTCAACACCTCGATGCTTCAATGGTCTGTAGTAGACACACAATCGACTTGAAAAAGGCTATGCAGTCAGTTGGATCACTTCTACCCTTATAAGACTCAATTGATGGGATCTTGAAACTCTCAAGGGGCTTGATGCTAGAGATTTTAAGCGAGAATGCATTCTCAGGTTGTCGGGGTGTTTCAGTATGCTTGAACCAATGTCTGTCGATCGGTGTCGACCCAACAATTTTAAAGTACTGGGAGTCTCCTTTATCAAAAGCTAAGAAAGTGTTTCAACTGTCGCGCTTCCATATTTCCTCTCAAGAATTCTGATCCCTTCCATGAGCCAATGCTTCTCATATGACATCCAGCATTTTTTCCTTCATCTCTAATATCTGTTGGCTAACAAAATCTTTAGTACATTCCATATTACTAATGTCTCTGTTATAGGTTTCTTCTTCATGCGATGCTTTTCTTCATTTTAGTGGCACGATACATATTAACCACACATTTTAGGATGTTAAATTCTAATTCGTAAATCACACTCCAAAGGATAGAGCATAAGAAAGAAGGAGAGAGTCATATAGATAGAGAGAGAGAAGAGAGGAGTAAATAATAATAAACAGTGAAATGTCTTGTATATTGGCCCTCTTTCATAAAATAAACTCTCTATTTATGGAAAAGGGGGAAAATATTGTAACATTACATTTTTACCCCTACTTTAAAGGGGTTGTACATAATAATCTAGGTATTTTACATATATGAGCTTATTACTCAACTGCTTTATGACTTAGTTGGCCAAGCTTTTTTTTTTTTACTTTGACTCGGTAAGGTTTGTTCTATCGGTTAGGCTGAGTAGGTGTAACTGATTGGCTGAACTTGATTTACTTCGGGTCGGTAGGAATGACTCGGTCGTCTAGATTATCGAGCATCTGATGAATAACAATAAATTGATAGATAGCTCATTCCTCAACGAGAGAATCCTTTGGGATGATTATAAGATTTTATTATATTGACAATTCTTGGTCCCTAATGAGGAGCCTAAGGGGTGTCCGCGGAACGGATGATAATACTGAAGAATCTTGATTCTTTTATTGGTTTCGTCTATCAAAAGATAAGTCACAGCTTTCGGTCAACTTTCTTGTAGTAGTTGGCTTGGATATCTCTTGTTTATGTCTGCATGATTCTTATTTGGTCACCTCCATGACTGTTTGCGTGGTCTTGCTCGCTCTGGCTTGAACCGCTTTTATATATATATATATATATA